>PVJH01018096.1:0-46078 GCA_004026705.1 Nesogale talazaci | reverse complement strand
TTATGGATTAAGCACACCATCAAGGGTGATCAAGAGGGCCCAAAGGGAGCAGATAGCGAGCATCAAAGAACAGGAATCACTTCATTACGGGTGAGGGGAGGGGCAGGGTGGAGACCTAAGGCCCACTGGTGGGTAATTGGCCACCCCCTTACAGGGGAGAAACAGGAAGGAGACAGACTAGTCAGAGTGCAGCCAGGCAGTGATGATGCATACAAGTTTCCTCTAGTTCCTGAGGTCTCCCTTCCCCCCAACCATCATGATCCCATCTCTACCTTGCACATCCGGATGAACTGGAGAAGGTACACTAGTGGAGAGGGGGGCTGGAGATATAGGGAAATCAAGATGGATGAGCCCCCTTGGGCCGGTGATTAGAATGGAACTACTGGATGGGTGGAGAGAAGGTGGGATAGAGATGGAACCAGCTTCAAGGATCTACATATGACCTATCTGGAGGACGGGCATGGGGGAGTCGGCTGAGGGAGGTGTCGGTCAGTGTAACATATGACAGAATAATAATAATTTATAAAGTATTGAGGGTTGATGGGATAGAGAGAGCTGGGGAACAGGGGAGGGGTTGGAGGAACCGACACCAGCGGCTGGGGGAAAAGGCCGATGTTTGGAGAATGATGACGGCAGCGGCCGTGCGAGGGTTCTTGTCACAGTATGTTTAATTATGTATTGGAAAAATGATGTATGAGCCCCCAATAAAATTATTTTTAATTAAAAAAAGAATTCATTTTAAATAACACAAAAATCTTCACAAATTGGCCAATAAGCAATACCATGTTAAACAGAAAATACCATCACCTAAAATTTCATTTTGTTTAAATATTCAATCAAAACTTATAAACTAACCATCAAAATGTCAAGTGATAACTTACAATGAGCAATTCTGAAATAAAACATCTATTAAAAATGTTAAAAAGCAAAATTATTTTTGACCAGATTTTATTTTATTTTTATTTTTTTATTTTTTTGGGGGGGGCATCACTGCTCTCCGGTGGTGGGAGTAGGAGGCCCAGCCCCACTGCTGGAATTGAACCTCCGTCCCAGTGGGCCGCAGTCCCGCGCACAACCACTACGCCACCGGGGCTCAGCCCCAAAAGCAAAATTATTTTTAAAAGCAAAAATATTATTCTAAGCACAAAGGTAAACCTGACTCAGTCCATAGCATTTTCAATTGCCTCATATTTATACGAAAGTTGGACAATGAATATGGATGTTAAAGAATGAATATGGACTTCCAAAAAATAAAAAAAAAGGAATGAATCTGTCTTCTCGGTACAATAAGAATGCACTGGAGAAAAATAGCATGCTTAATATAGAGTGTCAACAACATAAGCGAAAGACTCTCAATAAAGCTGGTTGACCTAGTCCGAAAACTCAAACATAACAATTGACACAATGATGTAGTAATGGGCAGTATACACTTCAACTAGATTAGAGTTGCGTGGCCACAGGATCTGGTGATTACAGAGTGATTAATCTGGTGATTAATTCTTTCCACCTTTCCTTTTCTTTGGCTCATAACAAAGCATAGCATTGATACTTCTAATTGATTTTCTCATGTCTAAATTGGCCTCATTCACTGCCATATTGTTGTTTTCAAGTCATAGGTCTACCCAAGACAACAAATAACCTACTGAATTACCTCATATTCTTTAACTTCGATTTGACGATCCATTTTGCATTTCCTTCATCATAACTTTTCATTTACTTGGTTAATACAAAAATTCTTTAACTCTTCTTGTGAATGAATTCACTAATTCTTGGACAGGTAATTTTTTAAGACCATCAACATTCCTTTTTTGTTATGGTTTTGTTTGGATTTGGGTTTTGTTTTTGTTTTGTAGAGAAAGTCTCTCTTTTCCTGCTGTGAAACTTTTAAGATAATTTTAAGAAAATGTAACCACTTTTCTTTAAGTAGTTAATCTAGAAAAGCTTTGCTTTTTCATTTAACATAAACATAAAATCTTTGTCAGAATACAAAAGGAAGAAGCTTTATTAATTTATGGAAATATTAGAACTATATTGAACTCACTCACTGCCATTGAGTTGATGCAAACTCATGAAGATCCTATAGGACAGGATAAAATGGTTCAGAGACTGCATCTCTTTAAAGAAGTATAAAGCCTAGTTTTCCTTCCTCAGTGAAGCTGGCAGTTTCAAGCTGCTGACATTGGGCTTAACAGCTCAGCACATAACAACTATGCCACCAGTATGCAAACATTAATTTTCTCAAATTAATCTGGCTAGTGTTTTTTTTAAAATAGTCAATCTTACCTGATAACACCTTCCATATATATATATATATATGCATATGCATATATATGCATATATATATGCATATCTTCATCACCCTGCATTTTTCATCCTATGTAGACTTTTAGAGACGTAACTTGAAGTAATCTCATTTTTTACAAGGCTTTCTTTTACCAATCAAAATAGAAATTTATCTTATTCAGTTCATTTTTTAATAGACTGATTTATATATTTTTAAATAAGTATAAGTACTAAAATTCCAGGCAGAGGTAGCAGTTTCTCTTGGAACATAAAATAACTGAGAATTTAGACAGATTAATAAGAAAAATTATCCTTGACCTTCAACTTGATGTAAAAAAGCAACTCAGAAGCACACTCTACACTAGACATAAACTCTTAGAACAAAATAAAATAGGTAGGCTCTGGAAAAAATAAAACTCATTAATTCTTAGACCACCTTAAAAAAATCAGATATTTAATATCACACAACATAAAACCTAATTTCTTAGAATATTTATAAAGAATCATTTTTAAGATTAAATCAATTCAGCATAACAAGTTTTAGATACAATATTAATTTTTTAGAATACCAGGTGGAGAGACTTCATAGACTGTGATAAACCTGAGTTTCATACAAAAAAATTTCCTTAAGAAATAAAAAGCAGCAACATAAATTAAATATTTTTCAAAACATGAAGGAGAAAAGTAAGTGGAAGCTTATTTTCTCAAGGTGATCTTACAATTCCAAAGAAACTGAAAACAATATATATATATATAGTTTATAATATTTTGAGAAAAAAATCATTCTAGTAGAGAATAATCTGGACTAAGTCATTAAAGATGTTAAAAATAGGTGGAAACATTGATGTCCTCAGAGCTAGACTTTTTCTGTCAAGAAATTTGCTTTGGTCTTTCTTTAATGTATTAATTTACAGATATCTTCATTGTATGAGGGTTTTCTGGTGACTGGTATGAAACTAAGGCTATGAAACATCTTATGTCTCAGTTATGAGTGTTCTAAAGCTTTTAGACATTGAAATATTTTTGCAATATAAAAACTCTGTAATTCCTTCATGGCAACAGCATAAAATAAATGCTTTTCATTTAGTCTTAACCTAGTTAATTGTGTTAAGGACTCTCTTTCTAAATATATTAATGTGTATAATTTTGGGAAATTATACCCCAAATTGTCATTAATTTAATCACCCCTTGTTAAGGAATATAAACAAAAATTCAAATGCACTCAAAATATTCACTCCACGAGGTCTGCTTTAACTCAGTAGAATTGCTTCTCTTTGGCTTAGAAAGCCAAAATAAGCTTAAACCAGCCGATTTTTGGTGAGTTTACAAAAATACACATGTAAAAGGACCAAAATATTTGTTCCTGATATCAGGGAAAATTGAATGTGGTCCCAAGTCTGGTATTTCCTATCTGTGGCTTTTTGTCAACCTGCCTGGGCTAGGATTCCTAGTTGTTTGCCAGTGAAGGCTTAGTAACCCTATATGATAAGTTCCAGCATAATATAATCAACTCCATAATGAGATATTTGAATAGGCAATAAGATGTTGGAATACTAGAGTGGGAAGCAATTCCCTTACTTACAAGTCACAGCCTTGATGCAATTGAAAGAAAGCTCATCTAGGTGGTGTTATGTCCAAGTTATTATATAAGTAGGTGCTAGGGGAAACTCTGATTTTTTTTTGCTAGGCCTGGATCCTGCATCTCATGGACCTGTGATTCTTTGGTCTTGAGCTTACTATATTGCCCACCTATCTTGGAACAGGGAGCTATAAGTGGCCAGGCATTAGACTCAACTGCCGGACATTGTTTTAATTTGCATTGGTAGCCACTAACCTTGGGTCCTCCTGTTCATATTGGGTTCACCCTCAGCTAATGTTACACAAGTCCACAGAAACCTCAGCTTGACATCTATCCCATGAACTTACAACCTTTCTGTACTTGAGAACTCTTCTCCTTCTCCAACAGTGTGATTAATTTTGCCTATTTGAATAATTGTCTTCATATATATTTCAAATGTCATTGGAAATCAAATTGGTTCTGACCCACAGCACAAAAGAAGGAAATTCTGTCAAGTCCTGCACTGTCCTCACAGTATTTCCCAGGTGTAAACTCTCATTGTCAGTCACTGCTCCAACCCATCTCTATCTCTGTGTATGTATATCCTGTGTGTGTGTGTGTATATACATATATATATAACTATCATTACTCAAGATATATAGGCATTACTTGTTTTGCTTCTCTAGAGAACCCAGGGTAAGACACCATTTTTTAAAATATAATCAACATCTGCTTTTCTGGAAGAAATCTTAAAATAAATATTAAATAAAAATCTCAAAAGCAATATGCATAAAGAGGGACTTATATTTGTGAAGACCACTGCCTTATTTGCTTTATATTTAGCTGGTGAAGAGCACAAACACTTTGGTTGGTACCAAAGCAGTCATCTTTACCTTATTATTGCTGGAGATAGTGCTCTTTTGAAATTCCATTTTGATACCACTTTTGTCACCAAAACAAATCTTATGCTCTATTGAGGATAAAAAGACTAAATAGTTTTATCTACAAATACCTCATACCTTTCAATATAAAGTGTAAGTAAAATGTGATGTCAAATTAAGGAATAGAAAGGTGAGAAAGTTATATAACATTTCAGGAAAATTTAAAGTAATTTATAGTGCTTAGCATTTAACTTATAGTCATAAAACAAGATTCATATTTCTTCTCTGGTCTTCCTTATATTATGTCCAGTTTTCACATGCATTTGAGTCAGTTTTAAACATCATGGCTTGAGTCACATACAGCTTAGTCCTCAAAGTAACCTATTGTTTTTCAACACCTAAAAGAGGTTTGTTCAGCAGATTTATCCTATGCAATATGTCCGTTGATTACTGAACTCCCATTTCCATATGTAATGATTATTCTTTTAAGCAAGGTAAAATCCCTGACAACTTCATTTTTGGGTCCATTTATCATGATGTCACTCATTGGTTCATTTACGAGATTTTTGTATTTCTTTACTTGAGTTATAATCTGTACCAAAGGTTCCAACACTTGTTCTTCATCAGCAAGTGCTCCAATTCCTTCTCACATCAGCAGGTTTTTTAATAAGCCTTTCTTCACCTAGTGATGCATTGTTCACCTAGTAAACTTCTCTATTTACTCAGCATGCACATTGAATAAGTATGGTAAGAGAATATAAGCATGACCCAGAACATTTTTTTAGTTTAAATCATGCAGTACTCCCTTGTTCTGTTCACAGAATTGGCTCAAGATCACTGCACAGCTTTTGCATGAGTACAATGAGATGTTTTAGAATACTGTCCTTCTTAAAGCTATCTATAGTTTGCTATGATCCACATCGTCAAATATCTTTGCATAATCAATAAAAATCAAAAGAACATCTTTCCTTTATTTTTGCTTTCAACCAAGATCCATCTGATATCAGCAATGATAGCCCTTGCTCCAGGTCCTTTTCTGAATTTAGCCTGAACTTCCGGCAGCTATCTGTCAAAGTACGGATGTAACCATTGTTGGATGATTTTCAGCAAAATTTTACTCACATGTGATGCTAATGGTATTGCCCTATAATTTGAACATTTTGTCAGGTCACCTTTCTTTGGAATGGGCACAAATACTAATTTCTTCCAGTCAATTTTTCAAGTAGCTATCATCCATATTTCCTGTCATGGATGAGTGAATGTTTTTAATGCATCATCAGCTTGTTGAAACATCTCTCTTGACATCAGTTGCTTCATTGTGCAATATATATTTTTCAGATCACTGGCTTTACAAGTGTCCTGGAACAATCATAAAGTTTAACCATATCACCAACATTTCAATTCTTTTATTTACAGTATCAGGGTGTCATGTATACTTGAGAAAGTAGAAACGGAAACACATAGTTTCAGATCTAGCACTGGGTCAGCCATTTTATTCATAACAACTGCTTCAATTTAAGTTTTCTCTAATACAACGCTTGCACATTGCTAAGAAAAAAATATAGCAATAGCAGATTCTCTTCTCTGTCAATGACAGTTTCATATAATGAATCTAGTTAACAAATATTCATTGTATGCATATTATTTTCCAAATGCTAAATAAATGCTAAAAATATTTTTAAAAATCTTTCCTCTTAATTAAACTTCAGCTATACAACTGAAATCACCCCCATGACTAGACTACTCAAATACTTCAGGTCAAAGGACAGCATTGACTCAAGAATAAAGTTCAGAAAATAAGGAAAGGAAGAATGAAATGAGAAAATACGGCGAGGGAGGGTGTGTTAATCTGGGTAGGCTAGAAAGACAAATTCTTAAATGTCCACATGTATATAAGGGAGAGGTTTATGTACAAGAGGAATGAAACACTGAGAAAGCATCCTAACCCAGTCCAGTCCAAGCCCACATGTCTGACACTAGCTCATATATCTGATACCAGTCTGTTAAGTCTCCTTCAGATTCACGAGGCACATGCAATGACATCAGGACAATGGCAGGCCAGTGAGTGTAGAGTCTTCCATACCCAGTTGTGGTAGAAGCATCTCAGCACTGGCAGGAGCCTGTCTATGGTTTCTCAAGCATCTCAGTGTAGGCAGGAGTCTCTATGTAGCTTTTCAGCCTTCATAGGTCTGATTCGATCAGGGTAAGCTCATGAGGTTTCTCCTCTGAGATGTCTTACAGGGAGTCAGCATTGTGTATTGTCAGTAGAGCGACTCCAAGGGACTGAGCAGTTAGTCTCTCACCTCCAAGGAGGGAATATGTCTGGATTTCCCAGAATTCTCAGGAGAAATCCATGCCCACACAGAGATCTCATTGGCTATCTCCAGATTGAGAGGCCAGACTCCACCTCTACACTCTTATTCCTCAAATTGATACCAATTGACTGCCACAATGGTACATTAGGAGATTGCAATTGATGAGTTGAATCAGAATGTGGATGAATTGTTGAATGTAAAAGTGAGCATCTGCTCACTGGGGTTATGCTTGAGTTTGGGTAGACTTCTACAGCATACATGTTGTAACTCATTGTTATGGTGCATGATTATCCCCATAGCTTTCCACAGCGTGCTTGATCCCTTAGGAAATCTTTGTCCTTATATGCTTTCTGTCTCTGATGGATTGACAGGCCGCACTGCAAAACAATCTCTCCTCCCAAATTCCTTGCCTAAAATATGCTACATAAGAAATAAATCATACAGTTTTTAGGACGCATAATAAGAGAAAGGATTACAATGAGAAGGATTACAATGTTATTCTAACTACATAGTGGGGAGTCTTAACTTGAAATAGAGCCAGTTCTCTCTTTACCACTTCATTTTTCTGACTAACCATTTCAAGTGGTACTCTCACTCTAAGTACTCAGAGAAGGGTCACAAGTTATTCACACACTGTTCATCAAACCAACTACTCAGACATAATTTTGCTGACCCCAGTCACCCAGATTGATTTAGAGTTCTTAAGTAATGACCACTCTACCTTTTAGACTGCTTGTACACAGATGCACTCAATGTCTTTGAAAGTTCCTCTGAGGACATGTCAAAATGTATCATTCCCAAATCACATAAACATTTATTGAACAAAAATATAAATATATTAATGTGGTAGTGAAATAATTTCATGCCAACTTGAAGATACGAAAGTGTGGGGGTGGATAGAGGCTGTCAACCATCTTACAGTCTGATAGTTTCTCCTTGTGGGTATGACTTTTCATAGGTTCAGACCTAGAAACCTGCCATTTCTTTTTGCCTTCGCCCTCTTCCCATCAAGTCCCGTAGAGACCGACCAGAGCGCTGCATATGCATCCATCTTCCCCCAGCTAGTGATCTTCCTGCATTTTGTATCATTACGTGTGCTTGCATCAGTCTTAACTGGATCTATGGACCAAAATAAGACATATGAACTGATATCAGATTTATGGATTTGATCTTGACTGGGTTGGGATATTTTCTTAATATACAATTGCTTCTTATGTTCTTTTTTACACATATATCAGAGTCACTGCATTTATTTCTCTCTAGTCCATCCAACTAACACATTATGATAGCTGGGCACTGGGGTTACTAGAGAAAGAAATCATAAAGATAGTAAGTGGATGACTATTTCACATCGTCATTGTGGTAGTTTTCCTTTGACTAGCCAGACATTAGATAAGGTAACATTGATTTCTGGAAGGAACATGGGAAGTAAAGATTTTGATTTCTAGATGTCTTTGGTTATGACTATCTGAAATAGTGAAAATGAATGTGATAAATGTAAATTTTGAGCTCAAGGAGTGAAATCACCCTGTGAACTTCTCTGAGACCATGCTGTATTGTTGAGATGGCTAGCAGTAGGACCCTTCTGTCTTGATGCACCTAGAAGCGCTTGGCCATATTGCACATAAATGGAATAATGTAGATAAGAAAGGATTGAGTTTGACTCTTTTAAGAATTTAATTTAGGATATGACTGTACTATGATTGTATTAATCTTTCCATCTTCTATTATTGATATGATGTGTGCTAGAAATGATTCTTGTAAATTAGAAAAATAGAGAGAGAGTGTAAGCATATTGCTTTCAGTCATTACATTAGATCTTTAAGGGGGTATAAGACATGCCTGCAGGCTGAGCCCCGGTGGCGTAGTGGTTGTGCACGGGACTGCAGCCCACTGGGACGGAGGTTCAATTCCAGCAGTGGGGCTGGGCCTCCTACTCCCACCACCGGAGAGAAGTGATGCCCCCCCCCCAAAAAAAAAGACATGCCTGCAAGGAGACTCTGAAAAGATAATCCTCAGTCAGTGCCTTGAGTGTTCAGTATACTTGCATTTGAAAAAACTTACTGTGCGAACTGTTGACAGATCGAAGAAATAAAAAGTAAGCCTTTGGATTTTTTTTTGAATTTTTAACTTATAGTTTGCATCTTAACCTAGAGATGGGGTGGAGAGGGAAGGGTGGAGGGGGAAGAGAGGAGTCATAAAAAATCCCTCCTCTCTATGCTGAAATTTAAAGAGACCCTGTGGGCAGCCTGAAAAGCATGATAAGTGACTCTGCCTGGATCCACTTCTTGAATGGAAGTGGGAGAACAGCAGCAATAGAGAGACAGGTTAAGTCTGGCCATTGAAACCCATGGATCTGGTTCACAGTCACTAGAGAAGACATGTTGGCTTGGCTTGGCTTGGCTTAAGTTTAGAGAGTTCTGTGGAATCTGAGCCTATGAAATGACCTAGCTCTAGGGGACTATTATTGTTGAGAATTTATGAAGTCACCCATTTTAGCAGGGGCTCATACAACTCCTATCATAATCCATACACCCATCTATTGTGTCATGCACATTTGTACATTTGCTGCCATCATCATTCTCAAAACTTTTGCTTTCTCCTTGAGCCCTTGCTATCAGCTTCTCAATTTTGTTCTCCTTCTCTGCACCCCTCCATGAACCCTTGATAATTTATAAATTATTATCATTTTGCCATGTCTTACACTGTTCAGCATCCTCCTTTACCCACTTTTCTGTTGTCTGTCCATGTTATGTAGATCCTTGTAAACGGTTCCCCCTTTCTACCCCATCTTCCCTCCACGCTCCTAGTTTTGCCAGGCTCACCACAGTCCTCAGAAGTCCATCTGTTCTGGATTCCCTCTGTTTCCAGGTCCTATCTGGCCATTGTACATCATCTGATCCCAGAGTTTATGATTGAACTGCTGAACCACACCAGATCAAGTTCCATTGAGCTGATTTGACTAATATTGTCCATAAAGGGGAACATAGAATTATTTCCCGATTGCCAAAGCTTCAGATCTTTAATGCATATAGAATGAGTTTTCTTTTACAAATGTAAATATAATCAGTTTTTTACATGTAACATTTCATATATTTAGTGGACAGCTAATGGATAGTGTGCAATATAGTGTAGAGATGTAATGTTCAAAAAACAACATTTTGCCCAAGAGATATAAATTGAAGAATTTTTGGATGGTTAATGCTTTATGTTGCCCTGAGAGAATTTGCTAATTGGATGATTTCATGTTAACTGGATACTTTTGGCTAAGGGTAGAGTCAAATCTCTTGACCAAACAGTAATTTGATGATACCTCCTTGAGGGCATAGCCTTTTGTGTAAGAGCTAGGGACTCTGGCAATGCTATCCCTTTCTCTTCCATTCTGTCTTTCTGCCGGAGGAGACTCAACTTGCCTCCAAAGTCCCATGTACATAGTGCAATCCTGAGAGGGGTCTCGGCCATGTCTTGTTTGCACTGACTTTGTAGCCATGAGACTGTGCTCATCAGTCTGTGATTTCCTGCTTCACTTGTCTGCAGCAGCATCCTGTGGCTACATAAGTCTAAAGAGGGACATTTGTACTAACATCTGACTTAAGTACTTAAGTTGGACTGGGCTACTATGCCTTCTTAATTTATTGTTGCCTTTTAATATAAAGCTCTTTCTTTTTACCATTTTATTGGAAGCTCTTACAGATATTGTAACATTCCATAAATTAGTCCCATCAAAAAGTATAGTACACTTATCACAATTTCAAAACTTGACCACCTTGATATCTATTCCCCCTCATCCCCTCCTCACACACACCCATGGAACCCTTATGTTACACACCCACACACACACACAATTTCTGCCATGTCTTATCCCACCTAATATATCCATTGACCTACAATTCTCTTATTTGTTCCTTTGAATAGGGTTAGATAGTCCTCATTGCTATCAGCCCCCCCCCCCTTCCTCCTTTCCTTACTACCTCTTCCTGTACCCTCAGGAAAACTTTACTCTTGTTACTTTTTTTTCCTTTAGGAGTTTGCCTTCTGTAGGATTACTCCTTTTTTGATCAACCAAAGTAAAACTTTCCCCTTTCACTTTCATTCATTCTTGGCTTTTGTTTTTAACTGAGTTTGAACAAGTGAATTATAGGAATACATTATCCACAATGATTTTGACTACTGTGTGCAGAGTTCTTTAAGAGGAAATCTTAAATTATGTCATCATATAAGATCATATGACATGTAACTGAAAAGAAGCAAAATTCTCTTAAAATAGATATTTTGGTTTGTTGAATTTTTTTTTACCCTAGCCATCATTCAATAATAATATTAAGTTATTTCAGAAGTAAAACATTAAAGACACTGCTTAAAAATGTACAAATTTTCAAATTATACAGTTATTTCCTTAAAATGTATTATAATTATATTAGCATTAGAAAAGATATGCTTTTGAAATTTATGTTACTTATATAACCTAGCATTGAGATGATGGTACTTGGAGAATAATTTATTGGGTGTTGAAGCAAGTGCTAAGGATCTTTAAGTCGTTTGTTAAATCCCAGGTAAATAAAACCATGGCTTTACATTTAAGAAAGACCCATGCATGAATTTCTCCTTTTTTTCAAAGACTTTACTTGCTGTTGTAAATGAGAAACCATACATGCAATTACCTATGATTCATGAAAGCAGCTGCAAACTTATGACACCGCTGATGCATCTGGCAGGGTTGGGGGAAGAAAAGCAGATGCTATGATTTTTATTTAGATTCCTTTCACAGAAGTGATGAGACCCAATAGGAAGAAAAGTCGCCAGACAATTAATAAACATTACTTTTCATCTCACTGCCTTACTTTTATTATCTCATCCTTTATAGTTTTATGGGTTTGTTCTTGCCACCCTACTCTTTCCCTCTTGTAATTTTGTGTTGATTTAAAATCAGCTTTCCTATGGCTTTATGTTATTCTTTTTTGTGTGTGTAAGCTAGGGAGAGTTCTGCTAATAGTGTGCTAGCATAGCATTTTTCTTATATTCTTCACAGCTCTATTTAACAGTTAAAAATAGGTAATAAAACTGAAATATGTTAATATAAAATGAAGAAATGGATTTGTCTTAATATAATCAGTTGAGTAAGCAATGTCAGACAGCCTAAGCCCACCAACCTTCAGCTGTTGCTTGTTGAAGCTGCCCCCACATGTCTACAAAGACTAGCTGACAGCCTTCCTCCAAGGTCAGGATACGCTGGCACTGCACGGGAAAATCCTGAACGAGATTTATTAGACTACAACATGCTTCTATGCACTTTATCTTTCTCTAGCACAAATACCTAAGAGATTCTTGAAGCAGTATTTAAAAGGCGTTCTGATGAATTATAAATGATGATAAATCTCACTTGATTTGAAAGTGATGGGCTTTCAGCATTTAAGTTTGTTATGGAGGTTGTTTTTTGTGACCTAGCTCTTTTAAGTTTGATTATATGATTCATTATACAAAATTGGTGCTTAGGGGAATCAATAAAAACAATAAAAATAATATGAATGAAATATGTAATCATAGAACAGTCTTTCATTAGGAAGGTAAGGATATGTCTATTTATTTACATATACATACACACAATTTATTGATCTGCATGGACTTAATTTTGCATATAAAATTAGCACAAATAGTATACACCCCCTGTTGTGTTAGTTTTCAATGTGCATAATGCACATTATGTCTGTGTGTATCATTCATATTGAACTGTTTATGCAAAAATGACAGTGTATTATCATTTAATCTCCCTTTTGACCCATTTTAAATTTGTTCTAGTTTTTAATTTTTTTTTTTTTTTTAGGCATCACTGCCCTGGTGGTGGGAGTAGGAGGCCCAGCCTTTGCTCCTGTGAGCGGGAATTGAACCTCCGTCCCAGTGGGCCGCAGTCCCGCGCACAACCACGACGCCACCGGGGCTCAGCCCTTCTAGTTTTTAATATTTTGCTTTCTTTTTAATTGATGTTTTTCTATGCTTTATTATGTCACTGTGTGTCTTTTTGTGTTTGTTGTTTGTTAGTTTTTAATGTATCTTCTTTTATATGAGATCTAGGATAGATGAGTCTAGAGAGATAGCTACTAGATTAATGCTGTCTTGTGGGTGTGTCAGGGTAGACTAGAGGAGTGGGGCAGCGATGCTCATAAGAATAAGGACAAGAAGAAGAAACATTCTAAAACAAACTGTGGTGGTGATTGCACCACTCTTCCAAATATAATTCAACTATTGAATTGCATGATATCTGAATAATATACCCATGAAACTATTAAAGTAATATATTTAATTTCATAAGCAACAATAGTTAGTTCATTTGTGGAAAGTTTGGATGCATGAAATGATAGGTAAATTTGAATAACATGATCATTAATATCTGTAAGATATTGTTCAACATTTTTAACATGGATATTCTAGGTGCAGGACTAAAAAAAGAACTATTTATTAAGGTGCATAGAGTATACATTTTATTTAAGTTGATTTGTGAATTAAAAGGGATTGGAAATGTTATAATTGTGTGTATATATATATATATGTACATGTCTTTGAGTAATATAAAAGTTTATGTGATGGGTAGTTTGAAACCACTGAAAGGTTTCTGGAAATATGTGTGTGACAATCTGTTTCTGAAAAGTCACAGCCTGGAAAATTCTGCATGGCAATCCTGTCTACACACATGAATTTTTTATGAATCAGAATTGATATAGCAACAACTAAGTCTAGGTATCAAGAGATAATTAATAGCGAAAAGAAAGATAAAACATGGGAGGGAGGGTGGAACAGAGAGAGGGAGCATGGAAGTCATCTAATCTGGTGTCATTTAAGGATTCATTCTAGTCTATAGATCCGGAAATAGCCAATGTGACTTCTGTGTGGACATGACCTTCTCCTGAGAATACTGTGAAATATTTTAATTCCTCCTTGGAAACAGGAGCATGAGACAGTATCAGTTCACTTCCCTAGGCTTTCTACTGAGAGTGCTCACTGTCTGAGAGACCCAACTACAAGGTTGGCTCCCTTGTGAGACACCCCAGAGGAGAACCCTCATGGACCTACCCTGATGGAGTCAGATACCCGTACCTAGAGAATTAACGTGGAGACTCCTGCCAGAGTTGAGATGCTTACAGCACCACTGGATCCAAAGACAATCCTTACTGGATGTGATCATTCTGCATTTGGAATCATTGAATATTTCATGAGTCTGAAGAGAACTTTATAGACTGGTTTTGGGTATATGGACTAATATCAGACTTATGACCTTGGACTGGATGTGGTTGGGATGTTTTTTGATGAGCAATTACTCTTTTTATAAAACTTTTTCTTATACACTTAAGGTTTTTTATGGATTTGCTTCTCTAGTCTACCGAGACCAACACATGGAGGTTACTGAAAGAAGAGAAAAAGGGAGAGTAGGAAAGAGAGAAAGAGAAAAACTCAGTACAGTTAGGTGGACTACAACCATATGGTTAAGAGACTAAATTTTTACAGATGCAGAGAATCTCATTTTTCCCTTGGAGGGGATGGTAATTTGAACTGTTGGCATTGGAATTAGCAGTCCAATCCTATTCCTAGAAAAAATATAGATTTTTACATGTCTCTCCTCAAGCTCCATCATGTAGTTCTATGACAAAATATAAGTGTTTGCTACAGAAATGGAACAGAATCAAATGATCTATTCGAGATAACTAGCTCTGTTCAACTTGAATATATAAAATACTTAATGTTGATGCTGATGTAATCATAAAATTAAAATCCTTATTTGGGTCAGTGTGTCACTTCCTATTCTCTCTCTCTCTCTCTCTCTCTCTCTCTCTCTATATATATATATATATATATATAGATAGATAGATAGATAGATAGATAGAGTTTATATATATAGTTTATATATATAGTTTTCTTGAAATAAGATTACTTATTTTTTTAATTATTTAATCATTTTATTGGGGGCTCATACATCGCTTTTCATCATACATAGTTCAATACATTGTTACATATACTGTGCCAAGCACTTCCACTTGCCTGCCCTCGTCAACATTCTCCCAACATCTGACCTTCCACTTGGGCCCTTGATATGAGCCTCTCTTCCTTTCCTTTCCATCCTTTCCCCTCCCCAGTCCTCATTATTCTGCAATCATTATTGTTTTGTCATAACTTACACTGCCAGACATCTCCCCCTGCCCACTCCTCTCTACTTCCATCCTTCAGATAGGAGACAGTCTGCAGATCCCCACAGCTGGCTTCCTCTCTCCACCTCACCCTCCCTCCACCCATCCGGCAATTCCAATCCCACCACTGACTTCTAAGGGTTCATCCACC
This sequence comes from Nesogale talazaci, assembly GCA_004026705.1. Classification (NCBI taxonomy): domain Eukaryota; kingdom Metazoa; phylum Chordata; class Mammalia; order Afrosoricida; family Tenrecidae; genus Nesogale; species Nesogale talazaci. The sequence goes on along the minus strand of PVJH01018096.1, from coordinate 30,716 downwards.
CCAAGTTCCTTGTGTTTCCAGCTCCCATCTCCACCAGTGCACCTCTTCCAGTCCAGGTGGGACTGCAGGGCAGAGTGGGGACCATGGTAGTTAGGGGGAGGAAACCTTCAGGTAATACAGGAAAGTTTTATGCTTCATTGCTGCCTCACTGACCCTTGACTGACCCATCTCCTCTCCATGACTCCCTTGATAAATAGTTCTTTCTTATACATATCTTGTGTGCTATTGACTTGTTTCTCTAGAAAATATTTCTGACAAGATTTTATACCTATGTGGGTAACTAAAAATCTCTTCTAAAAGTTATATAAACCTTTACTCACTGAAAAATGCAAAAATGTGCACTTTCAAATATATTTTTCATCTAGGTCTATACATTTTTTATTGCAGTGTTTCCATCTATGTAACCTTTCCCTGAAGAACTTTTCTACTGCTGAATGTATATAACATTAAAATGGCAATTTTGCCATTCTTTAGGAATTCTAATCCTGTTCCTTGCAAATGTTCTTTGAGCTTTGGGAACAAAAAGAATGAAAAGATGGTCTCATGGCTGTAGGGTAGACAGAGCAAGATTTTCTAATGATATCTCCATTAGGCAGTCCTTGTTACCTTCTAAGAATAATCATGGACAATTTTTTGACAGAAAACACTTCCTTGGCATAACATCTTGACATTTTAACATTACCGCATTTTCAGTTTTCATAACACATTTTCAAAATAACCCTTTATATTCCTCTTGTGCTCTCTCAGAAAAGTCTGTCAATATTACCACTATAAATCCCGAATCTACTCATTTTAACTTTCTAAACGGCTCCTCCACCTTAACTTTAACTGACTCAATAGATTAAATTTAACTGACCCATCAAAATCACTATTCCTTCGAATGCTCTTCTTTTTTTGAAGTTACTAGAATTGCACTAAGACAAGTAATTATTTGTCTTAGAAGGAAAAAGGAGGTGTCTGTAGCCATTCACTGACTTTATTACCCACTCCTATTGTGTCAGTTCACACTCAAAGTTACTCTTTAAGACAGCATAGACTTGCCAGTTTGGGTTTTTGAAACTGTAATTGCAATGGGATTAAAAAGCTTCATTTTTTTTCCTCCTGTGCAGGTCACATAGACATGTTTAAATTTGTTTTGTTTGTATAAATGCAGGCATGTACAAACTGGAACCCTGATAATAGTACCTTTTATTTATTCTCCTACTTTCTATTCTACCACTATATTAGAGCAGTAGACCAATGACGGAAATAATACAAACCATGCTCCTCTTTTCATAGATACATGAATGACACTTAACTGACCTTAAATGATACCTGTAAATCACAGTACACTTCCCCTGTGCATCCAAAATCATCCCGTCTCATTTTCCTCAAGATTTAAGGCACTTCTCCCTTTTCTATACCAATGATTACCTCTCTACACTGAAATCACCAAGCCCATTGCAAACAAGTTTCTGCCTACTCATTGTAGTCATATGAGGCAGCATAGAACTGGGCCATAAGGTTGTGATCTCTACAAAACCAAAGGTCTGACATTTGGGTTTGCTACTGGGAGTTTAACCACAGCCACCAGAATACCTTTCTTCTATACTCATTCTTAATTGTTTACTGCCAACTCCATTGAAAAGGTAGATTTATTCATGGGGATTTCTATATATTTCTATAAGGATGTCTGTCTTCTCACCTACAACCTATTTACCTGAATTTTTCCAATGTCCATGAATTGCTGATATTTTAATCTTATGCTACATAATCTATGAATGCATTTTTCTTATTCTTGCTTTCTCTCTTCTGCATCATCTTTTATGAAAAAATATTCTGATAAAAACATGTTAATTAGTTTCCCTTGTATGTATCTTTCTCTTGATCCTGATATCATTTCATGTTTCCCCTCTTGTTGGAAAAATGTATCCTCCTTGTCTCTCTCATAATGTATGTATTTTTATTTCTCATGACATAGCTACAATTAAGTTCACCTTTAAATGTCATACCCAAATTTATTAAGTTGCTTATGCCAAGGCAAGTCAGGAATGACATTCATCTGTAGCTTCAAGGGTCATTTAGTCATCGAAATCTTCCTAGATCTGTTGGCAGCATTTAGTGTAGCCAGTCGATCCCTCACTTGCTTTCCATGACAGCATATTCACCACTGTGCTCTTTGCTTAGTTTTCTTCATGATTCTCTTAGTCATATTTTTTAATTCTTATGGCTCACCTGGTTAAGGTCAGAATTGCTAACACAAAGGTTAATAATTTGAGCCCCTCAAAGGTGAATTGGAAGAAAGACCACCTAATCTAATTCTGAAAAAAAAACATTGAGAAATCTAAAGCATGCAGGTCAATTTGGATGCAGTTCAATAGGATTCCATAAGCCATAATTAATCCAAAGTACCTTTTTTGTGTGTTGGTCATATTTTCTGAATCTTCCCCAGTTTTCTGAAGTACTGATATTTTTCCTCAGTTTCCCTTTTTGCTGTTTTATTTTTAATTTACCATTTGCCCCTGCTTTCTCAGTATTACCATGGTCTATTGACTCATGATCTTGAATATACAATACACATTTTTGTTCTTGAGTGTCAGATTCATATACCCAACTGATTACTTGTTATCTCTGCTTAGATTCTAAGAGAAATTTCAAACATTGACACATAGTCCAAATTCTTACACATACACCTTTTCCAAATCTGTTACTTCCAGGTTTTTTCTCCCTATCAGCAAGAGAATACTCACCTATTTCACTTGTTTATAACAAAAGTCAGCAAGTCATTACTAAATGTTTCTGTATTTTTCATCTCAAAACCTATCCTCCAACATGCTATGTGAGTACAATAAAAATTACATCTGACATTGACTATTTTCACTACATTCACCATTATAGCCTCAATTTAGAAATCATCTAGGCATTTATTTAAAATGAATTTTAGTTAAAATTAAATATGTATACCAAATCTAAAGGTGGTTTTTTATTGGCATCACTCCTGTAATAGTGTTTATATTCTATATGAAACAGCAAACATTATTCTACAAAGTTAATTCATAATCTGCAAGTTGTGTATACAATACTGAGTTTAACTCCATCTTTGATGCCTGATTGTTTACAAGTTTTAATTGTTCTTTTAGTCCTCTACTCTCAATATCCAAGTATGATAGTTAGCTTTATTGTGCCAACTAGGATAATAAAGTGTGTAAGCAAAGTTTGTTGCAGTTCAATTGGAGGGCAACTGAGATAAATGAAGAGGGCCAGCATCCTATATCACTCTTGCTCCTGGTGGTTGGACTACTACTTTGCTTGTTCTTTGCCTCAACCTGTTTGCTCTACTGCCTGTGGGTCAATCCATAGATCTTTTTGCTAGAACTTGAGTCTCCTTCCAGAACTGCTTAACCTTGCTGCTGGTGCATAAATCCTTGTACTTGAGGCTGGTGGATTCTGTATTCTTGCATTGTTTGAGTTCAAGATGGATTCTGACCTGCTTTGCTAAACTACTGAGTGCTGCTGACCTACCCTGCTGTCTGCTGTCTTTGGGCACTCTGCCTGTCTTGCCTGAGGGAAGATTCTGCTGCCTTCCCCTTGGCCTTGGACCTTTTAAGCCCAAGTGAGTTGATGGACTTCCAGTATATTAACTGTTGAAGGCAAGTGAGTTGAACTGAGCCCTCTGCACTGTAGTGTGAACCAATTACCAGTTATATTACTTTCACTGTATAAACCTATCTATCGTCTGTCTATCATCATGAGTGCCCTGGTTTTATTTCTTTAGAGAACCCTGCATAACACACTGAGCAAACTAATAAGAAATTTTGAATACAATCATTTTAGTGACAGCTATTATTGATGTTTGGCTTCTGAGAGTCAGTCTCCACTCATAACAACTCTGTATAAAACTGAATGTCATCCTCATGATTTATGCTACGCTGAAACATACTGTTGCAGCTGCTGTGTAAATCCACCTGTTTTTGCTCCTCTCTTCTTTATCAATGATGCTGTCCTTTCCCAATGACTGGTTTCACCTAATAACATACCCTCAGTACATGAGAAACAGTCTCATTAGCCTTGCTGGTGAGGAGCATACATTCTATCTCTTTTTTCCAAAACAGATTTGTTGGTTCTTTTGGTAGCTCAAGATTCTGTAAATATTATTGGCCAACCCCATAATTTAAATGCAGAAATTCCTTGGTGTTCCTTATTCAATATCCAACTTTTATATACAAATGAGGCAAATGAAAACATCATGACTTTGGTAAATCAGAGTTTAATCCTCAGTGTGACTTCCTATTTTTAAACACTTTACAGGAATCAGATATACCCAATGCAATGTATTTTTTATCTCTTGACTTTTACTTCTGTGAGCATGGATTATGGATCCAGGAAGACTAAATATTTGAGAACTTCAATTGTTTTCTCCATTGCTCATAATATTGCCTATTGACTGGACCAGCGGTAAGGATTTTGATTTTCTTTATATTGAGCAATCAAAAATGAAGAATGCCAACCTTGATCGTCAAGTACTTCAAATCCTCCTCACTGTCAACAAGCAAGTTTGTGCTCTCTTCATATTGCACACTATTAGCAATCTTTCCTCCCACTTGTATACTGCATGCTTATTCGTGCAACCCAGCTTCTCTGATTATTTTAAATCATTTATATTGAATAAATATAGGAAGAGGATTCAACCCTGATGAATCACTTCCCTGCTTTTAAAACACTCAATATTCCCTTATTCTGTTCACAAAATTGCCTCTTGATCCCTGTACTCATTCTACTTGAGTACAAGTAGGTTTTCTGCAACTCCCATTCTGCTCATGGCAATTCATTGTGTTGATGCACACAGTTAGAAGCCTTGCATAGTCATTGCAAGGAGGTGGAAACAGCCCAAATTTCCATCAATAGATAACTGGATTAAAAAACTTTGGTACTTATATATAATGGAGTACTATACAGCCCTAAAAATCAGTGAAGAACACATGAAAAACACCACCACATGGGAAGAACTCAAGGAAATTATGCTAAGTGAAGTAAGCCAAGCACACAAGAACAAGTACAACAGGTGTCCACTGAGGTATGCAAAAATAAAAGATGCAAAAAGAGACATATATGTAAACATGGCAGACATGTAATCATGTCAATTTAAAGATTGGAAGTGTAGGATGAAGTTTAGCCTGTCAATCTGGAGCTAGCCAATGAAACCTCTGTCTGGGTGTAGCTTTCTGCTGAGAATTCTGTAAAATCTCATGGTATTTTCCCCCCTTGGTGGTGCTCTACTGACAGGACATATGGCTCAGTCCCTGCCAGATGTTGCAGCCAATGACACACATGGCAGCATGCTGATGGACCCTCAACCATGACAACTGGAGGAACCACAGGGAGACCCCCAGCAGCGCTGAGATGCTTCAGCCACCACTGGATACACAAGACTCTGCAACCACTGCTCTGTGACTGTCCTGTTGTGTGAGTCTGAAGAGGACATATGGATTGGTATCAGACATAAGGCCTAATATCAGACTTCTGGACATGAACTGGCCTGGATTGAGATGCTTTCTTAATATTCCATTCTTCTTGATTATAAACTTCTCCCTCAAATCCATATGTGTATTTATGAATTTGTTTCTCTAGCCTACCTGGGCTAAGAAATATGGGAAAAGCTACTAAATACATACATTCCCAGGGTTATGTCCAGGTACGATGGCAGTGGCAAAACCCAACCCAGGGATACATATGGCAGCCAAATAATAAGGATCAAGAATGAGAGAGAGAGAGAGTTGGCAGGGGAACAGGGCACTAACCCTCAAGCAGTGGTTTATATCTCCACAGAAGGGGGATAAAGGGACAAAGCTTCAACCTGGCACACCAAGATGTGAATGCAACATACATGCATAAATCAGGGAACTAATAGAGAGGCCAGCAGGGTCAATGACAGCTACAAGAGCACCCCCCCCACACACACCCATCCAAGAAGAATGTATTTCAGCAAACGGCACTGAAACTGAAGCTCAGGAAGGGGCACATCTGAGCAGGAGCAAATGAAGAGGGAATGATAGAGTGGAACACATCCCACCCCAGGAAGTCCTCAGGATAATATTGTCTCAGACCACCAATGTAAAAAGAGGATTACAGGGTCAGACCCCTCATAGACAGACTTGGAAATGTTTGAGCGCTTTTCAGTTTTAACTGTTATTCTTTCTTTCTTTCTTTCTTTCTTTCTTTCTTTCTTTCTTTCTTTCTTTTTTTTTCTTATGCCTTAGCTATTGCTGATTTATCCTCTTGTTATATTTTTTCTGCTTAGTTTTTGCATGTATTATTGTTTATCCACATCTATCTGGACAAGATAGGCAGGATGAACAATCCTTGGGAGAGAGCAATGGTACCAACAGTTGGAGCGGGGACAAGGAGTGGCACAGGAGAGGGAGAGATGGGGAAAAGGAGGGGATGCAACAGATCTGGAGGGAAAAGAAGAGTAAGTGATCTAAAATTGATGGCAAGCATGGCATGGAATGCTTGGGGCTTGCTTGATCAAGGGTAATGTAGCTGACAGAAATTACCAAAACCTGAATGAAGACCAAACATGTTAGTGGGATGCAAAGGAAGTAGAAAGAAATGGGAGGCATAAGATAGGTATAGAGTTCTAAACACAGTAATGTATATATATGTAAATGCATTGATATATATAAAGACAGGGGAATAGAGTTATGCACATATATTTATTTATAAAGTACAACAGTAGCAGATGGACTTTGGGTCTACACTCAAGAACTCACTTAACGTAAGAGCAATTTGGTCTACTAACACGGTACTCTGTAATGTTCACCTTCTCTGGCATGATTGCTGAAGACAAAATGGGTGCATAAGAAAATGTGGTGAAGAAAACTGATGGTGTCAGGCTATCGAAGGACATAGTGTCTCAGGTCTTAAAGGCTTGGAGATAAACAAGCAGCCGTTGAGCTGAGAAGCAACAAAGCTTACATGGAAGAAACTCACCAGTCTGTATGATCATGATCGGTTCAAGTATCAGACATCAAAGAAGCAAGCCAATCAAACAAAAAGCCTATCAGTGAGAATGAGTGGGAGAGCACTCATCCAAAGTCCATCAGTTGCCAAGTAGACACACATCCCCTACCACCACCAGAGCAGCCACAGGAAGAGCCAGGTGAGGAGCTCTAAGTCACTGATGAAACTCGCAACCTTCCTCTAGTTCTTTACTGCTTCCTCCCCGTTCCTCACTACCATGACCCTAATTATATGTTACCAATCTGGCTAGACCAGAACACACGTAATGGTACAGCTAAGAACCCATAGCACAGGAAATCCAAAATAGCTATCCCCCTGAGGTCTAAGAAGGGGAGCAGTGATGTTAGGAGGGTAAGGGGGGTGGGGAGTAAGGGGGAACCAATCCCAATAATCAATGTATTGCCCCCCATTCCAGGGAATGGGCAGCAGAAAAGTTAATGAAATGAGATTTCAGTCATGTAAGACATGAAAAGTTGTTTAAAAGAACAATTTATAAATTATCCAGGTTGCACGGGGAAGGGAGGGAAGGTGGAGAAGGGAATAAGAAAAATGAGAAGCTGATGACAGGGACTCAAGTAAAAAGAAAATGTTTTGAAAAATATGAGGACAATATATAAATAAAGATGTGTTTGACAAAATGGATATATGAATGGATTGTTATAAGAGCTGTTATAGCCTCCAATAAAATAAAATTTAAACAAAATAACACAATATTCTTCTGTGATTCTGTGCCCTTAGCCAAAATCCATCTGACATCAACAACAATATCACTTATTCAAAATAATTTTCTAATTACAGCCTGAAATCCTCATAGATGCTGCCAATATACTGTGGCAACCATTGAAAGACATTCAGCAAAATTTTGCTTGCACGTGTTAGCAATGATCGATTTTGATAAGTTGCTTTTTCTGTTAGATTGCCTATCTTTGCAATGAGTTGAAATATATTTCTTCTAGGGCTAAGCCCCGGTGGCGTAGTGGTTGTGCGCGGGACTGCGGCCCACTGGGACGGAGGTTCAATTCCAGCAGTGGGGCTGGGCCTCCTACTCCGACCACCGGAGAGCAGTGATATATATATATATATATAATCTTCTAGTCAGTTGGCCAAGTAGATGCCTTCCAATTTTTTTTGTAAAGATGAGTGAGTGTGCCTAGTCTTTTATCAACTTATTGAACATTATGATTGGTATTACCTCATGCTGGAAGGAGAAGAAGAAGAAAAAGAAGAAGAAGAAGAAGAAGAAGAAGAAGAAGAAGAAGAAGAAGGATTGCCTAATTCTTTCAGTGTAACTTGAACTTCTATCTTCAGTATGATTGAATCAAAACTCTTGAAATGGCTGAATGTTGATTATTCCTGTTAACAGGATTTTATGGACCCATTCCATCTTTTCTTGATGCATCCTAAATTACTCAATATTTTGTCTCTTGAATCATTTAATACTGCAACTCAAGGTTTGAATTTTCCCTTTTTTTCTTTCCGTTTAACATTTCTTGAGTGTGTTCTTGATTTTGATGTTTCTAACTCTAGGTATTTGCACATTTCATTCTAATATTTTGCTTTGTCTTCTAAAACTGCCTTTTCAGATGTTATGTTCAGCTTGTGAATTCAAAATTTCTTCCTTTTGCTTTTGTTTCTGGACAATTATATGTGTGCTGCAGAATATCTTCTGACAGTTAATTTGATTTTTAAATTATTTTCTGTCCTTCCATTAAACTTTTCCTTTCCTCATGTATCATGTTGATGTCATCACAACATCCATTAGGTCTTCTATAGTTAGTATTCATTTTGTCACAACTGTTCTTGAGATAGTCTCAAATTTCAGATAGAATATATGTAATTATTTTGCCTCTCATTGACTAGGTTTAATTCCCTTAAACTTCAACTGGAATTTACATATTTGATAGAAATTGATGATATTTAAAGCAATCTTCTCCTGGACTCATTTGCTCTGCTAATATTGAGTTTCTTCTCTTCCAATCTTCATACAGGTGCAGTCAATTCAATATCTGTGTGTTTCAAGTGGAAAAATCCATGTGGATAATCCCTTTTGTGTTGCTTGAAAAGGTTATCTGTTAATAAGAAATTGTTGGTCTTACAAAGCTCTACTATGAAATCTTCAGCTTCATTTCTATTACCAAGGCCATTTTCTTTGTTTTTCATTGGAAAGTAATTGGAAAGTAATTTACATATAAAAATCAAGAGTTCAATCATATGGAGAATTAAACAATCACTCCAACATCAATTTTAGAGCACACACCTTGCCCCTATAAATCAACTTTAATATGAGTATTCAATTACAATCTGCTCTAATGCTCCCACCCACCTGCTATCTTCATTTTTATTTCCAAAATCCCCTTTCTCTCCCTATCATCCACACCCACCCCTTTATTCCCTGTTCCCCTTTGTATCAGTTGTTATCATTATACAGTCACTCCTCCTTTCTATATTCTGGATGTTTGTGTAAGATTATTGTCAGCTCTTCTCTGAATGCTTGATAGAATTCTCCTGTGAGAGTAGGGCATTTTTTAGTTGGGAGTTTCTTGATGACATTCTTTTTTTACAGATTTGTTCAAGTTCTTATTATTCATATGGTTTTATTTGCCAAGAGGATGATTTTCTAGCTATTTATCCATGTACTCCAAATAATTTAATTTGTTGGAATACAGTCTCTCATAGCATTATACAATTAATATTTTTATTTCACTGTGTTCTGTTGTGACTTCTGTTTTATTCTTAATTCTAGATATTGACATCTGTTTGTTTTTGTTGGTTTTTATGTTGTTACGATTGCTAGTAGTTTCTTGATATTGTTGATTTTTTCGAAGAACTCACTTTTTTCTCTGTTGATTCTTTCCTCTGTCATTCTGCTCTCCTGTTCATTTATTTTATTGATTTCTTTTATTTTACTGTTAGAAAGACCATGCCGTTGATACGATTCTAGCTGCTATAGTTGCTGAATTAGATGCTCTCTCCTCTTTTTGTAAATATGCACTTATTGTAATATATGATAGCCTTTTGTTTGTTCCATATATTTTGGTATATTGAAATTTCACTCTCATTGGTTCTATGAATTTTTTTAATCTCATCTCTAATTTGGGCTAATATCCATTGATTTTTTTAGAAGCATTTTGTTAAGTCTTTAAGAGTTTGTCTTTGTCATGCTCATTCTTTCAATTGCTAATTTCCAACTTTAAGGCAATGTGGTCCAAAAAGGTCTTCTCAATGACCAATATGTGTTTAAATTTTCTCAAGTTCCTTGTGCCCCAGCATGATGTCTATTTTCAAGAGTGGTAATTACTTAATGTGTTGTCAACTAAAGATTTAAGAAATAAGGAGTGGAGCTTAGCCTGTCAATCAGGTTGCAACTTGATGACCTCACTTGGGCAACTTTGCTGACCTCACTTGGAAGTGCTAAAGAGTAAATAGCTCACTGGATGCAGGACCCATGCTCTGTCCCTGGGAGACATTACTTGACAACAAGACTGATGGAGTTGTACTGATACAACTGGAGCCCTGCAGATAGAGGAAGCCCACGGAGACCCATGCCAGCACTGAAATGCTTCTGTCACCACTGGAGATGCAAGGCTTTCCATCCACTCCTCTGTGATCTTCCTGCATGCAGTGTCACTGAGTATGTTTTGTGAGTCTTAAGAGGACTTTACAGATTGATATTGCACATATGAATGAATATCAGGCTTTGGACTTGATCTGAACTGGCCTGGGACAATTTTTCAATATTAAATTGCTCTTGTATATAAAGCTATTCCTTATACTGCAGTAATGTGTTAGTCTGGGTAGACTAGAGAAACAAATTCATAGACATGCATATGGATTTAAGGAAAGGTTTATATATGAGAGGAATGCAACACTGAGAAAGCATCCCAACCCAGTCCAAAGTCATAAGTCCGATATTAACTCATATGCTCAATACCAGTCTATAAAGTTTCCTTCCGATTCATGATGTCACAAGTCAGTGGGTGCAGAATCCCGCCGCTGCCAGGGTTCTCCCCATTGCTCCTCCCTTCTAGAGCTCAGGGTCCATTGACAGCATTCAGTGGTGGTAAAACTCAGCACTGGCAGGGGTCTCTATGTGGGTTCTCCAGCTTCAGAGGTCTGGTTCCAACAGGGTAAGGCTGTGCGACTTCTCCTCTGGCTTCTCCAGCTCCTTGGATGCTGCCACCTTGTCTTGTCCATAGTTCATCGTCTCAGAGACTGACTCTTAACAACTGGGGATATGGCCTCTCATCTCCATGAGAGAAGTCTCAGGGAAAGCCATGCCCCCATGGAGGCCTCATTGGCTACTCCATGGTTATCTCCAGATTAACAGGATAGACTCAACCCCTACATCTCTTTTTTTTGGCATCACTGTTCTCTGGTGGTGGGAGTAGGGGACCCAGCCACCCTTACATCTCAATCATGAAATTGACATAAGCACATGACCTCCACAGACCAACCCTTGTCAATTTCACACTTTCACATAAATCTGCAGCCATATGTAACTTTCAAATGAGCAATAAAATCATATCTATACCTAGCAGGATAAAATTAAAATGCATACAATTCAACATGTGTCACCATCATTTAAAAATAACATTCTATAAGTGAACAAAGCAAAAGATATCCTGTGCCTTACAATTTCAGTTACATAATATATACACCTTGATCCTATAATCCTATGAATATATATTTCCCCCACCTATGAGAGTTTGTAAGACAGCCACCTCGCACCTTTATTCCCCCATTTTGGGTATCTAATTTCTATATTGCTCACTTATGTCAACACAGTGCTTTGAGGAAACAATGATATCTTTCAATGTTAAGAATCTGCATTCCAGGTGGAACCTTGTGAAGTGCGCATCTATTAACAAAGTCAAATCAGGACAGGTCATCCATAAAGTCAGCAACGAAATGCATCAGTTCACAGACTCAAATCGCTTCTCTTCGTCTGGTCAGGTTCTAGTCAACTCAATGTGGGCAGTCTCACTTAGCCTCACCAGGGTAGCCATTGGTCGCCTTCCCTTTAGACCATGATCCTATCACAAATTCTCAACCCAGCTAGCCCTCTCATGCTAAGTCATGAACTTCAGACCAGTCAACCTGCTCTTGTCTTCTTTATTTATTGTGAACCAGGGTCATGGGTAAAAGTGGTTATACTCAACCCGTCTCTTTATTGCTGCAGTTCTACTTCCACTCAAAGAGTAGATCTGGCTGGTCACCTAACAATCATTTCAGCCTGCCATAGGCTTCCTTTAACATTCAATCTCAGAGAGGAGTTATCTTCATGTTTCCAGATTCCTTAGCTTCTGAAAATAATCACAATTCAAGGTTTTCCAAGGAAACAGACGTCATCCTTCTTCAATTAGTCTATCTGACCTCTCAGAATACAAATATCCTGAGTACTCCAAAACACTGGATGGGGCTAATTTCTTCAGAGAAGTCTTTCTAGGTGTGGCCTAAATCCATCTAAGGACAGGGTGGGACCACTCTCTTCAGATATGTCTTTGAAGCTGAGTCCTAAACCATTCTAGAAGTCAATGCTTGGCTTGAGGTAACATGACTGCCACAGGTAATTTTATAACCATTTGTCAATTTGAGCATTAAGAGTTGTGGCAGTCATGTACTTGATGTCAATTTCATGATCAGGTGTGTAGGGGTGGAATCTAGCCTGTCAATCTGGACATAGCCAATGAGGCCTCTATGTAGACGTGACTTTCTTCTGAGATTTCTGGACAGTCTCGTGGTATTTCCAAATTGGAGAAGAGAGACTTGACTCAGTTCCTTGGAGATGATCTACTGACAAGGTAAAATGACAGCATGCTGACTGACCCTGTTTCCTGGAGACTGGAGAAGCTGGAGGAGAAGCCCTATGGGCTTACCCTGGTAGAACCAAATCTCTGGGGCCAGAGAAGCCATATGGAGACTCCTTCCAGCTCTGAGATGCTTCTACAGCTAATGGACACTGCTGATGTACTCTGAGCCCTGAAGATATGGAGACCCCTGCCTTTACCGGGATAATTCTACTGTCCCAGCAAACAAAATACTCTGTATCCACTCATCTGTGATTATCCTGGTGTCATTGCACAAGCTTCATGAGTTAGAAGGAGACTTTATATATTGGTATCGGACATATGGACTAATATTTTACTTATGACCTTGGACTGGACTGTGATGGAATGCTTTCTCAATGTTCCATTTCTCTTGTATGTAAACCTTTCCCTTATAGCCATATGCATGTTTATGAATTTGCTTCTCTAGTCTACACAGACTACCACAAGCATGTAGGGGTGGAGTGTAGTCTGCCAGTCTGGGGCTAGCTTAGATCTCTGTGTGGGCACTGTTTTCCCCTCTGAGAATTCTGGGAAATCTGGTACTTCTTTAAAGCAGGGGATACTCATTCACTTGCCTAGAGACTCTCTACTGAGACAACCTTGAGGACAAGCTACATGAAACTACCCTCATATCAGATTTAGACAAGCCACATGGATGCAACCAGACCTCTGATGCCGGAGGAGTCACAGGGAGCCCCCCCGCCAGTTCTGAGATGCTTGCAATGTCCATGGCTCCCAATACGTTCCACTCACTGGCTTGGGTTCTTTCTGCACTAGGTATCATTGCATGTGTTTCCTGAGTCTGAAGAGGACTTTATGGATTGTTATTGGAAATAAGGACTAATATTGGATTTATAACCTTGGACTGAACTGGGTTGGGATATTTTCTTAATGTACAGTTTCTCTTGTATATTAAACTATTTCTTATACAGATATGAGTGTTTGTCAAATGGTTTCTCTAGTAAATCCTGACTAACATATTAGGGTACCAGGATTTGGGTAATAGAGAAATCATAAAGATGGAGAGTAAATGTTTATTTCATCTTTGTCTCATGGTAATTTTTTCCCCTTTGGCTATTCAGAGATCAGATATATCCATGTAATTTATGGGGCTGTTTTCTGAAAAGAATATGGGAAACTAAAATTTTTATTATTTTCTTTGGTTGTGATCTTTGTTTATTCCTCTTTGAAATGGCAAAAATCAATGTGACTGATATATGTTTTGATCGTATAGGACAAAATAGTCTCTTGAATTCCTCAAAACTGCTTAGAGGAAATGAATGACAGAAGATCAAAATGGTTGACAGACAATCTGGCTCTGGCTTCATGCTGTCAGAGCACTCATCCCACAGTATAAATCAATGAAATAGTTTAGTAATGATTTAGATAAGCTAAATAAGGATTGAACTTGATGGCTTTAAGAATTGAGATTGGTATCAGACAATGTATTTTCCAGTTCATTACTGTTGATAACATGATTGATAGAAATGATTATTGTCAAGTATTGAAATAGAAAATGTTTAAGCCCACTTACATTGAGCCACTAAAATTTGAATATTTAAATGGTTAGGAAATGCCTACAAAGAAGACAGTGAAAAGATAAGCCCCACCCAGTGATTTGGAGTGCACGGGGATATTGGTATGCAAAGAGTCTTTCCCAAGGGCCTTGTTGGCAGATTAAAGGGGAAAAAAAGGAACCCTTTGGATATTTCAATTTAGAGCTAATAATTTTTGGCAGAAGTTGAGAAAATTCTATAACCAGGATGAAAATTTCTGTCTAAGATTGAATGTTAAAGGGAGCCTCTGATAGTCTGGAATGCTTGTTAGGTGACAAATGATTCCCCTTGTTGAGTGGGAGTGGGAAAAAAGCAGCTATAGAGATACAGTTTGAGTGTGGACACTGATACGCATGAGCCGCTTTATAGGACCTAGAGCAGTTTGGTTTGTCTGAATTGCATGACCTAGCCCAGGGGGGCTGGGGTTGTTGAGAATGTATGATGGGGCCCATCACCTATAGACAATGTGACCAATGGGCACCCTGGTGAGGGTAAGTGAGGTAGGCCATGTTTAGTTGACCAGAATCTGACCAGAGAAAGAGAAGTGTTTTTCATTCTGTGAAATGGTGCATATTTAGGATGACAAATCACCTGATTTGACTTTCTTTAAGGATGCAGATTTCACAGGTTTCATTTGTTTTGTCTTGTTTGGGGGGGAGGACATCATTGCCCTCTGGTAGTCCTGGGAGCTACCCTGCGCTGTTCCTGAGAGCTGCCACTGAATTTGAGCCACCAAGTGTGTGGGCCGCAGTCCTGTACTCAACCACTTATACTACTGGGGCTCAGCCACAGGTTCCATTTGTAAAGAAGATTCTTCGCATTAAAGATTGTCTCCTCAGAGCATTGGATTGATGTAAGCAGACAGTATAGAAGCTGGATAGCTCAAATTGGAAGCATAGAAGCATGAAGTAACCACTTACAAATTTTCAAAGGGGGGGGGGGTCAATATATTTGTAGGATTATAAAATTAAAGTGTAGGTGTTACTTAGCTACAATTGTTTGTCATAGAATACTTTTGTTCTGTTCACATATACAATGTTATGTTTAAATGAAGATGACACATTGAATTGAAGGAAATTGAGTTTTAATTTATTAGGTGCAAATATGATTTTATTTTTGCTTGTTTCAAACTTATATCTGGCAAAATAATTGTGTATAGATCCCAAGTTGGCAGGGGGTGGACTATGATAAGTAGGCTTATTATGCCAACCTGGCCAATAGGCATATATGGGGTCAATAAAGTTGTAGTTTGATTAAAGGATAAAGAGATAAATGCCTCAACAAGGCCTGTTCCTCTCTCTCTCTCTCTCTCTCTCTCTCTCTCGGGTGCGTGTGCTCTCTGGTGATCTGACAAGCCTTTGACTGCTTTAGCTAGTTCTCTGCCTCAACTTGTAATCTACGCTACATGTGGTACCTTCCCACATTGTATCACTAGAGCTTGAGGCTCCTTTGAGACTTGCTTAGCCCATGCCAGCACTGAGATGCTTGCAATGCCACTGGTTCCACAAGACTTCACAATCATTGACCTGTGAATTGCCTGCATTCAGCATCATTGCAGGCATTTCACAAGTCTGAAGAGGATGTTATAGACTGTTATTAGATTTGTGAGCTAATATCAGACTTATAGACTTGATCTAGACTTGGCTAAGATATTTTCTTAATGTGCAATTTGTCTTTATATAAAGCTCTTTCTTATACTCATAAGCATATTTATGACTTTGTTTCTCTCTTATACCCAGACTAACATATCAGGTGTGTGCCTTGTGAATTGGAGAGGACTGTGCAATTTTTTTTTTTTGATTTTGCTCATTGGGCACCTCTATTAAATCAAGTGGTTTGATTGTGTTGTTCAGTTCTTCAGTTTCTTTTTGAGTTTCTTACCTGCCGATCTTTTCTGTTTCTTTATTTTTTTGAGGGCAATGTATTGAAATCATCTACTATAATTGTTCGAATTGTGATTTATCTTTTCACTTCTTTGAGAATTTTATGAATTTTGAGGGTTTTTTTGTTAGGCATACATATATTTATTATATTTATGGATTCTTGGTTTACCAATTTCTTGAACATTATCCAATGCCCATCCTTTTATGCTTTGTTTAGTTTTGTTTTTTTACGGGTGCATCACTGCCCTCTGCTGGTCATGCTAATGCCCATTCTTATCTTTCATTATACCACATAGTCTAAAGTCTATTTTATGTGAGATTACTATTGCCAACCTTTTTGTTTTTGATTGCCATTTGCTTAGAAAAATTTTCTCCATCCTTTGACTCTATTTCTGTCTGTTCATTTGAAATGTATCTCTTGAAGCAAAAAATTGATGGATCCTGTTGTTCAATCCTATTGAACAATCCCATTGTTCAATCCCCCTGTTGACAATCCCATTGTCTTTAACCAATAATATTCAGTGTAATTAAATAAAAATGTAGATTAGTCTCTGCCATCTCATACTATATGTACTTGGTGCTTTTCTTTCTTTTCCTCTATAGGATGAGGAGTATTTGTTAGGAGTTTATTCTTGTCTTCACATTTCTGTTGGTTCTGCAATATTTTTGGTACTGTTTTCAGTGTGCTGATTTCTGGTTGATGCTACACTTTGTGATGATCCTGTTTGTGCGCTCTGGTAGATGGTTTTCTGCCCATAAAGAACTGAAAACTATATTTTGTAATGCTGGCTTTATTTTTACAAATGATATAAATGTCTCCTTATTGGAGAAAACTTTAATATTGCCTTCAAATCTGATAAGAAAAACTTTGTGGCATAAAGGATACTTGAATTGGTGGTGTTGTCCTTTAACTTAGGCATGCCTTGCTCTAGTGTCTTCTTTCCTACATTGTCTCTAAGGAGAGATCCGAGGTTATTCTTACCTGTTTACCTTTATATGTGGCTGCTCTCTTGGTTCTCTTTTTTCCCTTGAAACTGGATTATTGTACTATTATATGTCTGGATGTGTTTGGGGAGGGGTGTCAATTTATTTCTATTATGACTGCAGGCCTCATTCTTTCTTCTTGTTCTTCAATTATTCAAATATCATTTCACTTTATGGAATCTTCCACCCTCTTCACACTTTCTTCAGATTGGTTTGCTTTTTTGTCTGACTGTTTAGCATTTTTGCTGAGTTCTGCCTGGTTACCTTCGAAAAGGTTGATGCGGGTCTCTATTTCTTCCATTCTATTATTAATATCATACACCTTGTTATCTAATTCTTTTGTGTTATTTCTTAATTCCTGAACTATCTTTCAGTATAAAAATTCTAGTATTCTGATATTTTCAGAAATGATACCCTAATATCCTGTACAGCACTAAGCAATATTCTCCAATGTTCTTCCACTGGCAGTTTAAGGGCTGATTCTTCTGTGTAAACCATCAGTTTGGGTCATCTTTATCTTCACTAATTGTCTTTTGTTTCTCTGTGGAAGCAGGTCCAACACGCAGGGGAGTGAGGGAGTCAGAGTCAACAATGACAAGCATACAGACTCCAGAGACCAGACTTGATGACACATATCTAACTTTACTAAAGATTTTGCCAGCCTTACATATGCTTCATTAGCCGATCAAATAACTTCTATCATATACTTCCTTGTTTCCAAATACATTTTTAAAAGGTCATAGATTACAGCATAGAAGACAAAAGACCCACATTGTGGGCTATGTAAATGAGTTTTTTCCCAACTGAATTATGTAAGTGAGGTGTAGCTAGCTAAGCCACCCCGTCTAATTGTCTTACAGTACTAATTCATCCACTCACATTACAGTACCAACCACTCAATTGCATGAGAGGATAATACCTTATAATTGTACTACAGATTCTTACTGTCCAATTACATTACATGATCTTGCCCGTACTATGGGAAGCTAGAAGCATTCTGATAGACTGTGTTTCAGAGGTCAAAGTGGAAGGTTATCAAGTGAGCTAGCCTGGGATCATGTTGCCTCAAAACTCAAATTCTTTCCAGAAGTCATGGAAACTCAGGATACCCAGCAGCTTCCACCTGACGCACACTGGAATATTCCTCGAGACTTGGAAGCGTGGGTTTCAGCTACCTAAGGGTGCAGATTCCTACTCAGTTCTTCAAGACCACTCCAGGAGATGCAGCAACTTCCTGTGCCTTCTCCTCCTCTCCCCCAGAGCCAGAGACCCTGCCAAGAATGCTCTCAAGGTTCCTCTCATGTTTTTGTTTTTTATGATAGTTGTAAGTGGTGGCTGTTCCTTGCATTTCATCTCGACTGAGCTGATGATGGAGCATACTCCTCTGGGATGTGCCAGAGTGAGGGGCTGCTCTTTAGGTTAGGGGAGAATCAGATGCATGCTGGAAACCATATCATAAGTGGATGAGGAGGGAATGTTAGTTAGACGAGAAGGATGATTAAGATTTAGTTCCTTTGGAATAGGCTTTAAGGGGTGGTATTAAATATAGGATGAATTCCCCTAGGTGTAGTGTTTTTTCATGAATTAGAGAAATAGGTTATGGTAGAGGAAATTTTACTTGGAAATTTTATCGAAGTTAATAGATATCGTGCATTGGTGAAGTGGAAGAAACAGGTTACAGAAGTCACCGTGGTTGGGGTAAAGGCAAGTTTTCATGAATCTACCAGAGTCCCTTACTGACCTTGTGTATTTTGTAGGGAGAGTGCATTCTTTACATAATTGTGCTGATAACAATGGACTCCTGTATAGTTCAGTATTTGTCAGACCATAAAATATACTTTTTTTCCCCTCCAAAATGGAGAGAAAATGAGATTGTGTCTCATGGTCCAAAGGTTTTGTTTATGATCATTTGTTTATGATCCCGTGTGTCTCCTTACTGTCTGCTATTGTTTGCAAGCTGTGGATTACTGTGTGTGTGTGGGGGAAGTCCTGCCTCCTGAAGTCTCAATGTCAGTCAGGTCACATGATTGGCACAGCGCACACCTCCACTCATTTGTTAATGAAAATGGTGATCATTTTCAACACCATCATTGTTTACATTGCTAAATGATACCATATTTTGAATAAATATTTTGGTATGTTGGTAATATTTGGTTCAGAATAGTTTTTTTTCTTGTTTTCCTGCTCTAAAAACTGATGTGTGTTATGGTCATATGCATCTTACAGTCTGAAAAATGTGGTCTGAAATTTGTATGTGTGGCCCTATAGTGTAAATGGACTATTACAGTTGATATCCCAGGGAAAAGGAGTTTTTTATCAGAGAGCAATCTAGCCTGTGTGTGGAAAGTGACAGAGATGCCTAGAAATGGTGAACTATACTGTGGTAGGAAAGCCACTGAAAAATTAAAAAATGATGGATTCCATTTCTTTTGATGGTGTGAGGAATTTTATGTTTCCTTTCTCAAAACAAAATTCAGCAGACCTCCCAGAACCCTGCTGCAACAGCTTCTCTGTTTCTCCAGTGCTTAGGTTCTCTCCACTGCCTGGGGATGTTTAACAGTAGGAGGGAGCTGTTCCTTAGCTAGTGATTTTCACCAGTGAGAATTTTCCTCTGAAAGTGGCCAAAGGTCCCATCATTCAAGACCCCCAGGTTTCTGTGTGGCAACTATGACGTGCACCTGAGTTACAGACAGCCTGGCCAGGTCCCACGCTGGCGAGTCAACGAGCAGGTGGGAGCTGTGTGGGAGAGGAGAGAGGAAAATATCAGCTGGAATTGCGGCCATACCGACAAGACGGGCAAAGCACAGGTGAGCACTGTGGAAGGGATTGTGCACGTTAGCTGCAGGATGTGGGAAGAAGCAAAAAAAGAAAGCCCTGAGGTGCTGCAAGATGTCTCAGAGTCCGGTCCCCCGATATTCTACCTGACTCATCAATCTGCCAATACCACAGGGCACTCTTAGCGTGGGTTATCCTACATCAGCACCAGCTTCCCACATTTTTATTATGATTTTCCTATTTGTTCCAGCTTATACATTTCATTATAACCAATGATAATAATAATAGCCAATTGCTAGTAATGTACTTCAAGATGGATCTTCAAGTGAATACTCTGAAGATGATTACAGCAACATTTCTCTTGGGTCTCCTGTATAAGCCATTTACTGTACAGACCATTCCTTGGATAGCAAACTATACATTTACTATATACTTGTATAACATTTACTCTACGAGCCATTTCTTTTTTGGGGGGAAGGGCATCACTGTCCACTGGTGGTCATGGGAACTACCCAGCCTTGCTCCCAGAGAGCTACTGCTGGATTTGAATTGCCAAGCCAAGGGGCTGCAGTCCCGCACTCAACGACTATGCCACCGGGGATCAACCGGAGCCATTTCTTGTATAGTAAACCATCCGGATTTTTTTCTGAATCAAAATGGCTGATACTAGACCATTTAGCTGACTAATACCTAGGGTATCAATAATTATATGTTAGTTTCACTTTTAAGGACTTCTAATTTTTCTAGGTTCATACTTTGTACATGTCAAATTCAACTATTATTTGTTGCTTACAGCTGTTTCTTCTCCTTTTGAGTCCTGTCCTAATACCAAAGGTCCCAAACTCTTATTATCACAGGCTTTTACACCATGCCCATCATTAGGGTGTCCTCTAATTTGAGAATGCAGCTCCTCCTCAGGCATATTTTGAATGCCTATTGAAGGGTCGTGGAGAGGAGATGAGTCAGTCAGGATGCAGTGTAGCAGCAATGAAACATGCAACTTTCCTCTAGTTCTTAAATTTTTCCTCCACCGACTATAATGTTCCCAAGTATACCTTAAAAATCCTCCTTACACCAGAGGATGTACATTGGTACAGATAGAAACTGGAAACACAGGGAATCCAGGACAGATGATTACTTTAGGACCAGTTGGTAGAACAGTGGTACCCAGAGGGTGGAGGGAAGGTGGGGTATTAAGAGGGAACCAACTACAAGGTTCTACATATAATCTCTTCTCTGGGGGACAGACAATTATCAAGAGTTCATAAGAGAGAGGGATCGGGGAGGAGGGGAAATATGAGGAGCTGATATCAAGGGCTCAAGTGGAAAACAAATGTTTAGAGAATGATGATGGCAGCAAATGTACAAATGTGATTGAAACAATGGATGCATATATGGGTTGTGAAAAGAATTACACAAGCCAACAATAAAGTGATTAAATAAAAAAAGAAAAGTTGAGTTGAGTATTAGGGATTTGAGAACTCTATATTCTAAGTTTATAACTTTCCTGAAAAATCTAAATTTATTCAGAAAGTAGATTAACAATATCTTCCCACTGTTAGTGTAAGACTTATAATCTTATAGCCATTTTGACTAATCAAAGTAAATGAATTATTTAATCAATATTAGCTCACTTTTCTAGGATAACAACCTTTTTCATATCAGAGCATATCTTTCCTAGTATTCCAAGTGCCCAAGGGAAGAATGTTACTCTCCTGTAGCTGCATGATGAAACCCATGAATGTTAGCTGTGTTTGCTTAATGGTATTTTTAGTTCAGTTATGTTTTTGTGATTCGTCTGACTGAAGAATCTGTCAATTGCTAATGCTGGGGTGTTTAAGAAATCTCAGACTAGAATAGTGGATTTGTTTATGTACTCTTTCAATACAATCAGTTATGCATCTTGTATTGAGGTGATCTGTTGGGAAGCGTGTCCATATTAAAATCTTATTTCTTCCTGGAATTTATTCTCTATTATTAAGTAATATTTTATTTTATTCTCTCTCTCTATATATAAAGATATATAGATATATATGAAGGTATATATATATATATATATATATACCTTTAGAGAACTAATGCCATTGTAATTATGATATTAATTGAATATGGAGAGAGTGTGGTTAGACTGCCCCTTAGAAACAAGGATGGTGAGACTGTGGCACAATGATGACAATAGAGTCAAACATCACAATTGTGAAAATGATGAAGTGTTTTATTTTGTTGCACATGTAAGGTCTCTGTGAATTAAGATCAACTTCAAGTATCTAATAATATCTATCATCTATCTATCTATCATCTAGCTCATCTATCTATTATCTATCATATATATTTCATCTATATACCTATTTATTATCTCAATATATGCATATCTACATGTTTACACACACACGACTTCCAAAAGTTTGTGAAAAAACAAACCCATTAGCTTTCAAGTCCACTTTTTCATGAACTTTTTAACCAACAGAGTAAGACTATCCCCCCTACTCCGCTCCTACCTACCAAACCCCATAGAGCATAAATGGCCAGCAGACTGAGATAGGGAATAAATAAATACACCAAGGGGGAGTATTATGATGGGCAGGAAGGAATGAAGCCCTCTTAAGACTGGCATTGATTCTCCTATGATAAGATCAGTCAGAATATTTGGACTAGTTGCATTTTCCTTCCAGGTCTTAGATACAGATACAAAATAGAAAAACAAGCAGCTAATTCAAAACACATTTTTACTATGGTTACAGCTCATAAACCCACAGCTTTATTTCAAACAAAAAAAAATTATGTTTAAACATGCTTCTGTTATCGGTGTAGGGCTGAAGACACATCAAGGGACCTTAGAAATTCTAGCAAAGCAGGAAAGTCCTCAATTTTCCATGGCGAGAGCTACATTTCAGGCAGAGAGGACATCTTGGAAGGTTATGAATGCTGTTTCAGGTAGAATGCAAACAGTGCAAATGACCTATTTTTTGATGATAGCAGGAATTAATGATGAAGATATATTTTTAAAAAAAGAAATCTGCATGGATGAGGAAAAGATCAGGAAACTTGGACTGAGATTTTTTTTTTCTTGTTTCTTTTGCACCTGCTCATTCTTCAAGGGCAGCGAGGTTACTTTAGAATTTCCTTGGGAAAACTTATACCTTTCACCCTGCAACGCTTGTCTTGCACTATGATGCCTTTTTGTGTTTTAAAATAAAATTTACAAGAAACAATATTTCAGGCCTCTAAGAATGCCACAATTATGGTTTGATCTGTTATAAATGGAAGTGTGCAGAATTCCCCAGAGGAGGGTTGCAAACATGAAAGACATTGCCTAAGAAGAACGTAGATTTAGATAGGGACTATACTGAAAAATAGCTTCATATATTGTCAAGTTCATTATTTCTTTGAATATCAAAGGAGTCTTCATCTGTTTCAGTGCTTTGGATTTCTAGTATTTCTTTTCTTAGATGTTCAGTCTCTCTATCTATGTACATTAGTCATCTGTGTTAGGTTGTGTTGCCCAAAGAAAGAAACCAGTGACACTCATCTATTCATAATTGGAAATTTATATTAGGAAGCAACTTTATATTTAAAAAGCTACCTCAATCCAGTTGAACTCAATTTCATAGGTCCAATACTAAATGGGCCCTTTTCCAATTCACTGAGCTCCTGGTCATTGAGACTGAAGCATGAAGTAAAAATCAGGGAGATCACAGCTGATAGGTAAAGAATTGCATAGATCCAAGCTTGATGGAAACATGGCAGAGCACCATCTGCTGTCAGATTTGAATAGTCCACATGGCACCACTCCTGAGGCAGACACAGTGTCCAAGTAAGGATGCAGGTGAAGGGGGGTGGGGGAAGAGAAGAGGTACCGGTTTCTATCTTATAAGGAGGCCATATCATCAGGCTGTAATATGAGTGATGAGTTGGATTATTCCTCTACATTTTCATGCACATTCAAGTTGACATAAAAGATAATCCCACATCACCTAATTTAGTGTATTTTCTTCTTTTAACATTAGAGCTCTTGGAGCAGGTATTTTAAATTCTCAATCTGAAAAATGTCACATTCCTGAGATATTGGAACCTGATTCTAATGTTTATTGGTTTCTTCAGTGTTAGCATTTTGACTTTAATTTGCTTTGGATTCTATTGTATTTTATTTTTTGAAAGTTGGACATGAAACTTTGTGTACAAAGAAATGAGCTAAAAACACTTCCAGTATGAAGTAGGTTTCCTGCTTATCTAACTTGAATTAAGCTATGTTTGCTGTTGGCTATGGCCATATATCTCAGCGATTCAATTTCTCTATAGTGTTTTTTGTTTTTATCTTTGGGCTTACCTGCAGATTCGGTACTAGGGTCTGAGACTTGTAATACTTTTTTCTTATTTGTTTCAGCTTTAATTCCTCACTGTTACAGATTTGATATGTTTTGGAGGAGGAAAAGTATGCTATCACCCTATGATGTGCGTTCTGTAGTTAAATTAGCTTGTGATTATGTCTGTTTCATAATACCTCTCATCTTTTTGACAAATAGCCTAGCAAGGAATAACTCCCTGCCTCCTGAACACTGCCAGACACAGTGAATCCATTGTTCCCAAGCCTATTCCTACTCATAGTCGTTCTATGTAGGTCTTTCATGACTACATATGTATATGAAGGAAGTTAACTTGATTTTTCTCCATTGGAGCAGAAGATGCATTTGGACAACCAATCTTGTGGTTAGCAATTCCATGCTTATCCCATAACTCTGAAATTTTATTTTCATCTACAACTGTCAGACTCTGGCAACACCCATGTTAGCGATGGCTCACACCTTGAAACCAGTGTCTTAATTACAAAGTCCACTTATAACATATAACACATACCACCAGTGAAAGGTTTAATTTCACCCCCCCTCCACCAAATCCATATCATTAGATCAGTGAGAGATATTCCTTCAAGCAGAATAGATAACTTTGCTGAATGGTATTCTCTTTGACCAGCAGCCAAAACCATTCCCAAATCATTGTTCCTAAGTCAATTAAAGCCTTCTAGTGATTCTATTAAACCGAATAGATGTTCCCCTGTTGTTTCTAAAGATGAAAGGGTTGTGGAAACAGATTGCACCTCAGCGTCCGATGAAGCTGCTGAGGAGTGTGAACAGCTGACGCTTCAATTAGACAATGAGCTTTTAAACACTATCAAACTCGGATTCCTTTTGGGCAGGATTAAAGCAACAATAATGCAAAAAGTATCAAGCCCATTGTCGTTTAATTGATTGCAACTCCTAGTGACCCTGAAGGAGAGAATAGAAATGCCTCTGTAGGGTGACCAGACATCCCGCTTTTTAACAATTTAACAACATCCTGCAGTCTTTTAAAATTAAAATAAATGTATTGCAATACTATTTTTGCATTCTATGAACATTTCTGTTGCTCCATATACACCAAATATTTAATCAAGAATCCCCCTCCCCCAGTCAATGGTACCCCGCTTACAATCTGGTCACTTAACTAGCTCTGAATCTTCCTGGGAACAAAAAGTCTCATCTTTTTCCTACCATGAAGCTGGCGGATTTGAACTGCTGACTTTTGGTTAGCATCTCAGTGATTATACTAAGTGATGAGACTAAGAAGGCACCATTACAAAACAAAAAAATGTCACTAGAAATTTAGTACTGTTATTTATTTGATTAAATAATTTTTAAACTTATTGGACCCCCATGTTAATACCACAGAAGATATAAGATATCTGATGTGTTAAACTCTATTTTCCTTTGAGCTACATTGCTTCCCACCTGTATTAGCAACCTATGACCCAGACGTCAAAGAGAAATAGTCATTCTTCACAGTTCAAATGCAGGTAATATGCCTCAAATAGAATTTTACTAAAACATAAATGTGTCAAAGTTAAATGAACTATGGCATCTTCTTGCAATGGCACCAGATCTGGACATTATGTTGTTCATACTCCTAAATTATGTACTTCTGTGCACCTATGAAATCTAGATGCTGTCAATAACATGTTTATTTCTAAATGATCTCTCTTCAAATTTCAACTATTTCAGGATTTGAATGATTTATGTTACTATCATAGAAAAATAAAACAAGAAATAATAACTTAAATTTTCTAACCAGTTTTAAATTATCACACTAAAACTCAGATATAAAAATATAAGCATTTCACTATTATCAACATATTAAATCTAGATAGAAACTAAAAGCAAAAAAAGGACAGATTTTTTTTAAAAAATACCACATTTGAAAAATATTAATAATAAAAGAATTTTAAAACTACGGACTATTCTTTGACAAAAGGTGCTTTACTACTGGTCTCATACTTGACAGCTTGGAATCAAGTTATCCTAATATGTTAGCAATAAGGAAAGCATGTCTATTTGGTCAAGGTACCTCATAAAAATTGACTATATATATAGCATTACTTATACAGAAAAAATACATACAATTTAAATATTGTTAACCTCTCAGAATATTTTCAGAGCTACTTTGGATTTATAGAACTCCAATATGTAAATACAGACAATTTTATAATGATTGAGTAGTATATTTTGATAAGTCAGGCATAGTCATTTTTGTATGCAACGTAGTGTCCAAATTCACAGATAAGATAAAATGTTAAATGTTTTGAAGCTTTGTATATAAAAATTGTTTCATAATACAATTTTTTTATTTAATCATTTTATCGGGGGATTGTACATCACTTATCACAATGCATGCATACATACATATACAGTGCCAAGCATCCTTGCATACCTGCTGTTGTCATCATTCTCCAAATCTCTGCTTTTCCACTTGAGCCCTTGATATCAGCTTTCACTCTCTTCCCCTTTTCCCCAATTCCTTCTTCCCCACCAACCTTCGGTACTTTATAAATTATTATTATTTTGTCATATCTTACACTGCCTGATAGCTCCTCTCACCTATTCTTCCAATTTTCATTCTCCAGATAGGAGATTAAGTGTAGATCCTTGTAATAGGCTCCCCCTCTCTACCCCACTCTCCCTCCACCTATCTGGCAACTCCACTCTTACTACTTGTCTTGAGGATTTCATCTGTCCTGTTCCCTGTATTTTCAGTTCGTATCTATGCCGGTGTACCTTTTCCAGTCCAGCTGGATTTGTAAGGCAGGATTGGGGTCATGATAGTTGGGTGGAGGAAACCTTTAAGAACGGGAGGAAAGTTATGTTTCATTACTTCTTCACTGCATCCTGCCACTCTTTTGTATGAGGGTGTTCAAATGACCACAAACGGACTTTGGATTCCCCACCCTGTTCTCCTCCTCATTCATAGTGATGTGTTTCTTATTCATCAATGCTTTATACCTTACTCCCATCTACCTCTCAAAGTCAAACAGGCCATGTGCTTCTTTCATGTGGACTTTGCTGCTTCTGTGCTAAAAGACTGCTTAATGACCTTCAAAACTTCAAGACTTTTAAGACTCCAGATACTTAATTATTAGTTAGTTGGGCACCATCAGCTTCTTCTATTCTGTTTGACTCTGCACCCATTTGTCTTCAGTGATCCTATCGGGAGGGTGGTTCATGTAATGATATGATTTTTGTTCTTTGATTCCTGATACCTGATTATTTCAACACCCCAGGATCACACAGGCTGGTGTGCTTCTTCTATGGTGGGCTCCTGAGTTGGATGGCCAATTGTTTACCTTCAACTCTTTTAAGACCCCAGATGCTATATCTTTTGATAGCCAGGCACCAGCAGCCTCCGTCACCACTCTTGCTCATGCTCCCACATATCCTCAGTGGTTATCTCGGAAAGGTGAGCACACAGTGATATGTTTTTTTTTCCTGTTTGATGCCTGAGACATGATCCTTTTGACAACTCTTGGCCACACTAGCTGATGTGCTTCTTCCATATGGGCTTGGCTATTTCTCAATTATTTGGCCATTTGTTTATCGTCAAGCTTTTAAAATCCCAGTCAGCTATCCTTTGATAGCCGGGTGCCATCTGCTTTCTTCAACATATTTGCTTCTGCACCCATTTACTTTAGTGTGGGCCAGTGAGCATCATGGAATACCAGATTTATAGAACAAAATGTTCATACATTGAGGGAGTACTTGGATGGGGACCCAAGGTCCATCTGTTACCTTAGTACTGAACCTATCAATATACATGCCTAGATTTCCCCCTCATTATAAATAATTACGTTTGCATATGTGTATGCTCGTGTTTAGATCTCTGTAAGTGCCCTTTACCTGCAGTTCTTTCCTCTATTTCTTTCTACCTTCCTCCTCTCTTGCCATCATGCTCAGCCTTCACTGGACTTTCAGTATTTCCTCAGTTACATTACCCTTGCATAAGCCCTACCAGTCCCCCCACACCCTCTTCGCCACTGATTCCCAACCACTTGTTGTTCCACCTGTTCCTGAGCCTATCCATGTCCCCTTCTTCCCCACCCTCCCCATGTACCCCAGGAACCATGGGTCCTCTCATTTTCTCTTCCCAACTCCATCCAGTAGTGCTCCTGTCTTGATTCAGTCCATTTTAGGGGTCAGACCACATTGCTTCCCCATAACGTGACCTCCAAAATGTCCTCTGCCACTGTCCGCTTCAGGAAGGAGACAGTGTGACATATCGTGTTGCTTTCCCAGCACTTTCTGTGACCCATTAGGTCCCCACAGGGGTGTAGTCCTCTGAGCATTATGGGTCAGCATGTCTTCTTCCCTACCCTCTTGTCTCCATGTGGGTGTGGTATACTGGCTCCTCCCCAAACTGTTCTCTCCCATGCCCACTTCCAGGGAGGGGTCAGTCTGGCTCTGGCTGGGTCCAGCTTTGGGTCTTTCTTGTCATGCATCTTTCCATGTGTTCACGCTGTCCTCATGGTTGGGTGCTTCAAGGTGGGATCTGCATGCTCACTCCAGCTTCTGTGAAGCTAAGACCCACACTCTCGCCCACGGGGGATTGGTGCCCTGCTCCATCCCTTATCCTTTCACTTTCAACCCCCTTTTTCTCCCTCCTCCCTCTGTCCTTCTCTGATTATTGTGCTGTACCCAACCTGTACCTTCTGGAGTTTGGTCTACCCTCCTCCCCTTTCCCTAAATATCAACCAAACTGTTATGATATAGGAGGCTTCTCTTCTATACTGGCGCGAGGTGAACCAGCCAGACCGAGGCAATCAAAACTGCTGTGGGTTTGGCCCTGGGGCGCTGGGTGACTGCAAAAAAAGAGAAGAGCCAGCAGTTGGAATCGCCGTTATCCCATTGCCTGCAGGGGAACTGCGGGAGACACGCACAGACCCGGAGCTAGGAGTGGACCTTGCTGTGTGGCGATGTGGGTCTAACAGTGGGGAGTTCACATGTTGACCGACCTGTGCCTGGGGCTGAAAACAGGCCAGGAATTGGAAAGAGGGAGGAACTGGTTGGTGGCAAGACACATGAAGGTCGCCCAGTTGGCAGGAAATTCCTGATATATGGCCCAGGTCTCTGTGGTTTGAGACAAAGCAGATGTGGAGCAGGGTCCCTTCCTGGACAGGGAGAACTTGCTCGTAGGGAACTTTCCACTCAACAGAACTTGACCTCCCAGACCCCAGACCTACCTGAGTTCCCTGTATGGGCTGTTTACTTCAGTGCTATCTTCCATAATACAATCTTTATACAATTTTTTCATAGCTACCTATGCTATATAATTTTATAAGTGTACACAGTAGTATGTGTCTTAATGTTTGCAGAATTGACAACTTTTTTTTATAGGCATATAGTTTGCTCTATTTTTGTGACTTGCTAGAAAACTCTAAGGAATAGGTTATTCTGTTCTTAGATGGTATTTATGAGTCAGAATTGACTGGGGAGACAGGAAGCCTTTTCTCGTTTGATGTGTACAATGTGAGTAACATGTTAAAAACTTAAGCAAATGGTTCTTCTGCAGCTTCACTTTGTAAAATGTTTTGTGTAACAGTCTTCTAAAAATATTTATTTGTTTTCAAATAGATGCTACTATTCCTCCAGTAGACTGGCGTGGTGTGTTTATGGTCCTACAACAGCTTGCATATTAGCTTAAAATATGTTGAGGTGTTATGCATCTCACAATAGTAAGAAGCCATCTCCTATACATTCTAATAGAAGCTTGCCATTAGCACTACTAGGTATTTACATCCTAATGCAAAGAAAGGAGGATCAGGGAAGCATATTTTCTTTTTTTTTGGGGGGGGGCATCACTGCCCTCTGGTGGTCATGGGCGCTACCCAGTGCTGCTCCTGAGAGCCACTGCTGGATTTGAACCACCACCCCGCACTCAACCACTTATGCCACCGGGGCTCAGCTCAGGGAAGAATTTCTTTGAAAAGGACCTTAATCACTTGTACATCTTCTGTTTGGCGGTGGGTATACTTATACTCATTTATGATAATTAGATTTAGATAAAATTGTTGCAACTTTGAGAAGGTAAGAGGGAGTGGGGTACAATCTCTGAATCAGGACACAGATTGTGAGTGTGGCCTATTAAAAGAGACATTCTAGATAATTGGTTTCCCTTTTGTTGCTTATCTCCTTCCTGCTTGTTCAGACACTGTGCAGGTTTCTAGTTTGATGGGCAGCCCATGTGAGCTACAACCTATGGCCTGCTTGTGCCTTGCCCATTTCCTGCGGACCCAGGATCTTTGTGATTCTGCACCCACTGACCTTTGCTATGCCAGCTCTCTGCTTCATCAGCCAGCAACGTCATGAGGCTGGAGGGGCCTACATCTAGCT
>PVJH01018095.1:0-46034 GCA_004026705.1 Nesogale talazaci | reverse complement strand
GACATAGTGACTCTGGAGGTGTTGGAGCAACAGCAATAAAGCTGAGAGGAATTACTAAGAAGGGGGAGCATGATGGTTGGCAGGGGGAAGGTAAAAGGAAACAGAGGAAAGCTTTAGGAAACAAAGCTATGGTAGAGGTATAAACATAGGTGTGAACTTATGTAAATATATTAATTCATAAAAACAGAGGTATTGGTTTATGTACCTATATTTAAATGGCAATAGATTGAGGAAATGGACAGACTTTGGGCTTCTGCTCAAGCCTTCCCTCAATGCAAGAGCACTTCTTTCTAACAACCTGGCATTCTGTGATGCTCACCTTCCCTACAGAATTGCTGAAGACAAAATGGGTGCATAATCAAATATGGTGAAGAAAGCTGATGTGGCCTGCTATCAGAAGATATAGACTCTGGGGTCTTAACTTGAAGTTGAACAAGTGGGCAGCTAGCAGAGAAGCAACAAGCCACTTGAAAGAAGCACAGCAGACTGTGATCATAAGATGTCAATGGAATTAGGTAGTAGGCACCAGAAGTAAAAAAACACATTGTTTAGAACCAGGAGACTCAAAGCAGAGAGCCCAAACCCATTGGTAGACCATCACAGAAGGGTCCCAAGAAAAGAACAAGTCATCCAAGGCACAGTATGACACTCATGAAGCATACATTGTTCCTCTGGTTCTTCAAGGTGTCCTCACCCCCCACTATCATGATTCCAGTCCTGCCTTTCAGTTCTGACTAGACCAGAGTATGTACACTGGCATAGATGCTACTTATAACACATGAAATTCAGATCAGATAAACCCCTTCAGAACAGAAATGGGAGTAGCCATACCAGGAGGGTAGGAGGAATGTAGGGACAAGATGGGAGGAAGGGGGAGTTGATTGAAATGATGGATGCATAATCCCTCCCCAACTCACCCCCAGGGGAATGAACAACAGAAGCCTGGGTGAAGGGAGACAGGGTTTGGTGTAAAATATGAAAACAGCAATAATTTATAATTTATAAATGGGTCAAGTGGGTGGTGGGGGGAGGGAGAGAAAAAAGATGAGCTGATATCAAGGACACACAAAGAGTGTAAATGTTTAGAAAACGACGATGGCAATATTTGTTCAAATATGCTTGATACAAGTGATACATGGATAGTCATACAAACTGTAAGAGCTCCCAATAAAGTTATTTTAAAAAAATTAATGTTGAGGAGCAAGAAAAAATCAGTTTCCATCTAGTTGACTCCAGCTTGTGATAACCTCATGTGTGCTAAATAGAATTATTAAAGGCTCATATTTTAGAATTAGATTGGCAGGACTTTCTCCCATAATGTCTCTGGGACTCCAACTTCTTACTTACTGGTTGAGAGCATGACGCATGTGCAGAACTCTGGGACTCTAAGCACTAGTTGTTAGGGAGTGGACTACCATTCATGGTAGTCACAGTAGATTTGAGCTCCACAGGGCTTTCAACAGCTGATTTTTTTTTTTTTTTTTGGAAATAGATCTCCAAGCATTTCTTCCAAAGTACCTCTGGATAGACTCTCACTGAACACACATTTTATAGAATATCACTCTATTTAACTTGAGCTAGCAAAGAATATTGAAAGTATCAGGAATTACCAAAAAAGACAAATTTGACTTAGAAGAAATGCAGTTACAGTGCTCCTTCCAGGCAAGAATGATGAGATTTCATCTCACTTTGGACACATGGTCATGAGAGAATGGTCCCTGGAGAAGGACACTGTGCTTGGGGCAGTAGAGGAAACGTGAAAGAGAGGAAGGTCTTCAGTGAGCTGGAGTGACACTGGTTGCAACAATTGGTTGCACTGGTTGACCCTGGTTCCTAGGGTCAAGCCTAGGAACAACTGGGAAGAGGGAGCATGATCAGACAGTGTCTCTGTTGTGCGCAGGTCCCTGTGGGTTGGAAGTGACTCGATGGCATCTAAAAATAATAAGAACAACAACAACAACAATATAGTCTCACAACTACAATGAGGTCAGGCTTGTTTGGTAAAAGTGTCAAGGAAATGAGCCTTGTCCTGTTACTAAAGATGTTGCCTTAATCATTTGCTTAAACCAGTGTCTGTAGAAAGTCTCTATGGTAAGATGATTCTCGTTCCTACTTTGCCTCCTAGATATTCTTGGGGAACTGCACTGAGTTTTGTGAATCCTCATTCTCCTCAGTCTTTTGCCTATCTACCCTTGTTTGATCATCTGTTACTGTGTTAGTCAGTTAACAAAAGAAACAATTTCATAGACACTCATATGTGTGTAAGAAAGAACTTTGTTTATTTTTGTTTGTTTGTTTTTTTGGAGGAGGGGCATCACAGCCCTCTGGTGGTTGTGGGAGCTACCCAGTCTTGCTCCTGGAGAGCTGCTGCTGGATTTGAACTGCCAAGCCCATGGGCCGCACTCCCGTACTCAACCACTATGCCACCAGGGCTCAGCCCGAGAACTTTATTTTTTTTTAAATGAGAGCTTTATATCAAAGAGCAATTAAAAAAACATCCCAGCCAGTCCAGGTTAATTCCCTATATCCAATGTTAACGCAGATGTCTGTTATCAGTCTATAAATTATTCTTTGGATTCACACAACACATGCATTGATGCCTAACAAAGGAAGAAAGATCACAGGGCAATGTGTCAAAAGTCTTGTGGATCCAGTGGTGGTTAAAGTATCTCAGTGCTGACATAGGACTCCATTTGGCTACTCAAACTCCAGGTCTCTGACTCAATCAGCATAGCTCCATGGATTTGTCATCAGGAATTCTCTCAGGGAATGTGTTTGTATCCTGACTCCAATGAGCTATTTATCTCCCTAGTGCTGCCAAATGAGGTCATCAAGCTACGACCTGATTGACAGACTAGACTCCACTGTCTCAAATTGATACCAAATTATGTAACTACCACAGTCACTGAATATTTTCTGAGAAGAATATACATCACTTTGTGATTTTCCAAATGGTAAATTCTATTCAATAATTTTCTTCTATATTTATTCAAAAAATTTTCTTGTGTGTATTATTGTTTCAAGTGAGCTTATTTGTCACAAGACTTCAAGTCCATTTCAGTTTCATTTTCCTCCTTTTTTCTTTAAGTCATTAAGTCTAGGTTTGAGGGCTAAGGAATGTGGACAGTCAAAACAATTTTTTCAGTGAGGATCAGCTCTTCGGCATCTACAATATACTTATTTGAAATATTTTACATTACTGTGTACTCATAAGAATTTATTTTAAGCTATTTGCTAAAACTTTATATAATTATTTTGTGCTCACTAGTCCCAATTGTTCCAGTCTTCAGGTTGGATCCAGTGCTGTTTTTCTTTTCTTTTTTTTTTTTTTGTGGGCATCACTGTCTCTGGTGGTCTCTACCCAGTGCTGCTACTGAGAGCTGCTACTGGATTTGAACTGCCAAGCCCACGAGCCGCAGTCCTGCACTCAACCATTTACACCACCGGGGCTCAGCCAGTGCTGTTTTTCAATATGTCTTAATCTTTTCTTGAGGACTTTCTTATTTCTGCCACCAGAAGATGTTCTATGCTTCAGTTGAGATCAATTTAAATAGGAAGCTGTAATTTATCTTACTGGGAGGAAAGGTATTTAGAAATCAATGCATGAGTACTAGTCTGACTAGTAATGTGCTCATTGCTGCTACATTTCATTGTTTCACAATCCTCTGAAAGAAAAGACATGTATAGAACTAGATAATATAATTATGTAGGCTATAATACTAACACCCATCTGTCAGATTGTTGTACTGCAATGATTTGCATGTTGCTATGCAACCAGAAGCTATGTTACTGGTACTTCAAATGCCTGTAATGTCACCCATGGGAAAGAGACTGTAGCGCAGCTTCCAGACTAAGACAGACTAGGAAGAAGGAAGAAGTGGTATACTTCTTTAAAATTAGTCAATGAAAACCTAATGAACAACAGACCATCATCTGTTGTATTGCTGTCAGGTGTTATTCAGTTATTTATAGCTCATACCACAACAGAACGAAACACTGGTTTGTATGGCTCCATCTTCACAATTATTTCTATACCTGAATCCAATGTTAAAGTCATTGTGTCAACCCATCTCCTTGAGGGCCTTCCTCTCTGTCATTGGCCCTCTATCTTACCAAGAATGACGTCCTTCATCCTGAGACTGATCTCCCCTCACAGCATGTCTTGCCACCCTTTGCCCCTAAGGAGAACTTTGGATGCAC
The DNA here is from genome assembly GCA_004026705.1 of Nesogale talazaci. Classification (NCBI taxonomy): domain Eukaryota; kingdom Metazoa; phylum Chordata; class Mammalia; order Afrosoricida; family Tenrecidae; genus Nesogale; species Nesogale talazaci. The sequence goes on along the minus strand of PVJH01018095.1, from coordinate 41,834 downwards.
TTCTTCCAAGACAGATTGGCTTGTCTATTAGCAGTCCAAGGAACATTCCATACTCTTCTCCTATGTCACAATTCAAACGCATCAATTCTTCTATGCTCTTCCTAATTAAATGTCTGTCACATGCATATGAGATATGGCTTGGGTCAGGCACAACTTAATCCTCAAAGCAACATCCTTGCTGTTCAGTACTCTAAAAAGGGCTTGTGCAGCAGAGTAAGTCCATGCTAAACCTTTGATCCCTTCACTGCTCTTTCATGAGCATCGATTGTGGCTATAAGTAAGTTTAAATCCTTGACAACGTCAACGTTTTCTATGTTTCCCATGATGTTACCTACTGGAACAGTTATGAAGAGTTTGGTCTTCTTTACATTGAGTTTTACTCCATACTGAAGGCTGAAACCCTTGGTCTTCATAAGCAAGCACTTCAAATCCACCTCATTTCCATCAAACGAGGTTGTGCCATCTGCAGATGGTTGTTAATAAGTCTTCCTTCAATCCTCATGCTGCATTCCTCTTTATATAATCCAGTTTCTCTGATAATGTAGTCAGCATACTGACTGAACAAGAAAAGTGAGAGGATGCAACCCTAATGTGCAGCTTTACATTTTTCTTTCCTTTTCTTTTGTGGGCACCACTGCCCCCTGGTGAGAGTGGAAGGCCTTGCGTTGCTCCTGGAGAGCTGCTGCTGGATTTGAACCTCTAGCCCTGTTTGCCGCAGACCTGCACACAGCCATTATGCCACCGGGGCTCAGCCCTGCTTTACTGTTTTCAAACCACGCAGTTTGCCTTGTTCTGTTCACACAGCAACATTTTGATCCATGTAGTGGGTCAGCATGAGCACAGTGAAATGCTCTTGAATAACCATTCTTCTCATTTGTCCATAAGTTGTTATGATCCATGTAGTCAGATGCATTGGCATAGTCAATAAAATATAAGTAAAACCTTTCTAGTAGTCTTTGCATTAATCCAGGATCCATCTGACATCAGCAATGATATTCCTCATTTCACATCCTTTTCTGAATCTGGCCTGAAGCTCTGGCAGCTCCCTGTCAGAGTACTACTGCAACCTTTTGATTGGGTGATCTTCTGCAAAACTTTACTTGAATGTGACATCAATGACCTTGGTCTATAATTTGAGTGATGTGGGAGTCACTTTTTGTTGAAATAGGTACAATGATCTGAATGTACTGCTATCTGACAGACAAGGGGGGTGGATAATCTGTTACAACAAGGCAAAATGAGCCACTCAGGCTGGAAGACGCTCAACGTATAACAGGGTAAGGCTCTTTTCTCAAAGCAGAGTCAGCATTAGTGATTCAGAAGAAGCACTTCTTTTAGAACTTTCATGTGCTAACAGAGCAAAATTTAAAAGGAGAAGAAACAGATGTAAATTTCTATTGATAACTATAATGTCTAATATAAAAGGTATGACTATGAAAATGAAAAATCACCAAAAATCAATACTTACTGATAAATATTCCAGGCAAAATGGAACTGAAATAAACAGCTGTTGGCCATTTTGTATCAGACAATCCTAGAATTTATTACACAAGAAGTGATAAATGCATATCCAAGAGGAACTATGTCACATTCATTGTCACAAAAAATACTTCAATATCCATATTGAAATACGATGTCATCTATGAAGAATAATATAAATAAGACTACAAGAAAGATCATTTATTAGGGTTATTATTCAAATTTATGCACCAATAATTAATACCAACTATGAAGAATTTTCCGAATGTTAACACCTCCTTTAGTCTGAAATTGACCAAACATGCATTCAAGATGCATTGATAATTATTGACAATTGGAATGAAAAAGTTAGAAACAAAGAAAGGAGTCATAATTGGAAAACATAACCTGGGTGGTAGAAACAAATCAGAGATCACAGAAAAGAATTCTGCAAGACCAGTGACTTACTTATTGAAAATAGCTTTGTAAACAACATAAATGGTAACTGCACATGTAGACTTTACCAGATGCGGTACAGAGAAATAGAATTGATTTTATCTGTGGAAAGAGATGGTGGAGAAATTCTATATTATCTGCCAAATTAAGACCAGGGACTGACTGCTGAACAGGATCCCCATTGTTCCTATCCAAGTTCAGTTTGAAGTTGAAAGAATTCAAAGAAATCCATGAAAAGCCAAAATACAACTTTGAGTATATGGAACTTAAATTGAGAATCTATCTCATGAATAGATTTTCTATACTGAACATAAATCACTGAAGATCTGAGGGGTTCTAGATGGCATTGAGAACACTATACATGCAGACAGAAAAGATGAAAGCAGATATTAGAAAAGAAAAACTGGATCTTGCATGTACAATAGCTGAATGAATGGAAGAAATTATTATGTGAAAAACTAAGCATGAATTTTCATAGGATGGCTCAAAATAAAATATAACAAAATTTACAAGGGCTTAGATATGGAAAACCAAAAGAGAAAGACGTATTGTGTTTCTCAAAATGAAAAACTGAAGGAAAAAGAGTACTCAGCATTTCTCAAGTCTCAATTTACAATATTGAAGGATCCCATGGGCAAAATATTGAACAATGTAGGAAACATCAGAAGAATATGAAAAGAATGCAATGAACCACTGTACCAAATAGAAGTGGTCAATATTCACCTACTTCAGAAAGTAGTATATGGTGACAAATTGATAGTACTGGAGAAGAAATACAAGTTTCCCTGTAGATATTGGCAAAAAAACATGCTCCGGGGATTAAGGGGAAACCAGCAGAAATGTTTCACACATTTATGTGCTGCTGGCAGTGCTAATCTATCATAATAATTTTGAAAGATAGAGACCTGACCAACAGAATGGCAAAAACCCATGCTTTCGCCCACTCCAAAGAAATGTAGAATGTAGAAATCATTAGACAATATAGTTAATATTAGATGTAAGTAAAATTGTGCTGAAGATGATTAATATATCTACATAGTACATTGATAAGGAGTTGCCAGATCTCCAAGCTGGGTTCAGAAACAGAGATGGAAATAATGATATCACAGGTTAAGTTATGAATCATTGTTGAAAGCTGAAAATTCCAGGAAGATATTTAATTGTGTAAACATTATTGACTGTGCAAAAGTATCTGCCTATGTGGATCATGACAATTGATGGCAGCATTACCATGCATAGGAATTTCAGAGCACTTAATTATGCTCATGCAGGACCTGTACATAGACCAAGAGGCAGCTGTTTGAACAAAACAAGGGAATCTTGAATGCTTTATGTCAGGAAAGGTGTGTATCAGATCCTCTCAGTATGCTTGTGTTAGTCCAGGTAGACTAGAGAAACAAATTTCATAGCCACACATATGGATATAAGGAAAGGATTTATAAACAAAAAGAATGGAGCACTAAGAAAATATCCCAACCCAGTCCAGATCAAAGTTTTAAGTCTGATATTAGCCTATATGCCCAATACCAGTCTATAATGTCTCCTTCTGACTGACGAAGTCAGTGGGTGCAGAATCCCGACACTGGCAGGGGTCTCCCCATGCATGGCTCCTCGCTTCCAGGGCTCAGGGTCCATCAATAGCATCCAATGGTGGCAGAAGCAACTCATTGCTACCAGGGGTCTCCATGTAGCTGCCTCAGCTTCAGAGGTCTGGCTCCATCAGGGCAAAGCCGTGTGGTCTCTCTGGCAGCTCCTCCAGCTTCTCGAATGCTGCCATCTTGTCGTGTCCATGATTCATCGTTTGTAAGACTAACTCCCAACAACTGGGGAAGATAACTTCTCATCTTCACGAGGGAAATATCGCGAGATTTCTCAGCCATATCAGGAGAAAGCCATGCCCACACAGAGGCCTCATTGGCTACTCAATGGCAATCTCCAGATTAATAGGCAGGACTCCACCCCTACATCTCAATCGTGAAATTAACATAAGCAGATGACCGCCACAATGCTTGTTTAAAGTACGTATACTCTCTAAAGTATTATAAACTATACAGGTCCACTAAACCCAGGTCAGGGAATTTATAATCACCTCATATGCATGGGAGATTAACTGAAAATGAAAAGTCCAGTTTTGTTGCATTACAATTAAGGTGTTGTCAAGGAATATTGAAAATGCAGTGGAATACCAGAAGAACACAAGAATCTGTGTTGGAAGAAGTATATAGAATAGCCTTTAAAATTAAACTGGTGGGACTTTGTCTCACATACTTTGTCTCCCATACTGGTGGTATCTGTCATCAGGGAGGGAAGTACTGGAGAAGGACATCATTCATGGTCAGTAGAAGGTCAGAAAACAAGAGGAAGACTCTACAAGAGTTGGGTGAATGCAGGGATGCGACAGACACCAAAACATGATAAGGATCACAAGGATGATGCAGCACCAACCCAACTCAATGAAGTCTAACCAGCATGGCTCTACAATCTAGTTTAGGTATATATTAAGTATATTGGCTCATTGCCTAAATTACCTAAGTTGCAAATTATGTCTCCCTCTTGTCATTTACTTTTTGATTTGTGTATGCTGATTTTTGTTACAGTGCTTTAAAATATTATTTAAATTTTTATTTAGGCAAATTTATCATTCTCTTTTATTGTTTCTACATTTTGAGTCAAAGTTAGAAAACATCTCTCTTCAAGATGAAAAAGAATTCATTTTTCCCCCTTGTCCATTGGTTCTCAACCTTTCTAATGCCACGGACCTTTAATATAATTCTTTATGTTGTGGTGACCACCCGAACCATAAAATTATTTACATTGCTATCTCATAACTATAATTTTGCTACATTTATGAATCGAGCAACCTCTGTGAAAGACCACCATAGAGGTCTTGACCCACAGGTAGAGAACCGCTGCCCTAGTCCTTGTGTAATTTCTTCTATTTAATTGCCTAATCACCATAAAATTTATTCCTCAGTAGTGTGAGATACCAATCCAATGCTATCTTTTTTGCAATTTGCTGCCCATGTTTTGAAGTACTATTTATTTATTTATTTATTTATTTATTTATTGGACATCACTGCCTCTGGGGGTCGTGGGCACTATGCAGTGCTGCTCTTGAGAGCTGCCGCTGGGTTTGAACTGCCAAACTCGCAGGACACAGTCCCGCACTCAACCACTTATGCCACCAGGGCTCAGCCCTGAAGTACAATTTATTAAAAAGTATATTTCAGATGCCATCTTTGCAAGATTGTAAATTTCTGTGTGCTCTTGTGTCTACCTCTAGATTTGGTTTTCCACTCCCCACCCCTTGCCCTCATGCCTTTGTTCAGAGAGCCCTGGTGGTGTAGTGTAGTGGTTACAGGTTGGGTGAGGTGCATGGTCTACACTTCATAAACCTCCAGCATCTCCCCGGGAGAAACACTGGGTTTTCTACTTCCACAAGCAATCACAGTCTTGGCAATCGACTGGCATCACTATCAGTCAGCACTCATTTAATGGCAGTGAGGGTTTTGGGGGGAGCTAGGTTAGTCTTTGCATTTGTGTTAGTCCGGGTAGACTAGAGACACGCATATAGATACAAGGAAAAGGTTCATATACAAGAGGAAGAGGATATTGAGCCTAGTCCAGTTCAAAGCAGTAAGTCCGATATTAACCCATATGCCCGATATCAGTCTATAAAGCCTCCTTCTGACCCACCAAGTCACAGGTCAGTGGGTGCAGAATCACGGCGCTGGCAGGAGTCTCCACATGGCTCCTCGCTTCCAGGCCTCAGGGTCCATCAACAGCAGAAGCAACTCATCGCTGGCAGAGGTCTCCATGTGGCCGCCCCAGCTTCAGAGGTCTGATTCCATCAGGGCAAAGCTGTGTGGCATCTGCTCCAGCTCCTTCAACTTCTCTGGTGCTTCCCATCTTGTCTTGTCCGTGATTCATCGTCTCACAGAACTAACTCCCCCAAACCAGGGAGATAGCTTCTCATCTTCACAAGGGAAATATTGCGAGATTTCCCACAAGTCTCAGGAGAAAGCCATTGCCACACAGAGGCCTCATTGGCTACTCAATGACTATCTCCAGATTAACAGGCCAGACTCCACCCCTACATCTCAATCATGGAATTAACATAAGCATATATGACTGCCACAGCGTTCATTCATGTGTCAGTACAACACTGTTTTTATTAAGCAAGATATAAGGGCTTCAAAAACATCATGGAAAATGGAATTAAACGGTAATGGAATGGTGTCAGGATGGCCATGTATTCTAAGGCACCAGAATCAAAAGACAATATTTTATTTCCACAGTTTTTAAAACCTTCATACAGATGAATGCTTGATGTATATAATTACTACATTAACGCCTTGTTCTATTTTATCTGGGGTCCTTATGAGTCAGAACAAACTGGACATTATCTACAACATTACAGCCTCAGAATGAATCTCCCTTTTAGTTTTGTTTTTCAGCATTTTTGTACATATACTTGCATGTTAGCTTTTCCATAATTTTTCATCAATTTGTCTGATGTATTAGATACCAAAGTAATTGCATTCATTTTATTAATTATCTTAGGAAAAAATGTACCCTTTTAGACTATTGAAGTGTTTTGCCCAAAAAACAGAACTGACTCTCTGATTAAGTGTTTAACAATAACTTTCATGAACATTTTGAAATTAATCTTCCTCCTATAGCCTTTATACATCTTCTGTTAAATGTATCTCTAAATATTTAATATCGATTACCATTATAAATAAAAGGTTCTGTTTATATTTGTGTAGATAAGTCTAATGATTCTTTATGTCAATTTTATATTCAACTATATTTCTGAATTTATTTGTTGTTTATGTTAGCTTTGTCAATGATGTTTTCCATATTGTTTTGTTGATATTGTTGGGTTATTGATGTTCAAATTGGCTCGTCTTTAAATAGAGAAAATTTCTTACCCATTCTCATAACTGTTTGATTTTCCTTCCTTGTTGCATTTCTAATAGGTCTCCTACGCTAAGTAATAATGGAGATGGTGGGAAACTTTGTCATACTGCTGATCCTTGTGAAAAATATCTTGAACATTTTCCAATTCAGTAACACAATTTCTGTATGCATGTAACATTGTTTTAAAAGAAAATAATAAAATTGTTGCTTTCATCATTATTTTGAATTATAAATTTATGATGGATTTTGTGAAAGGCTTTTTCAACACCCATGAGATTGGAAAGAAAACTGAGTTAAATGTTTTTTGGTTATTTTCCCTCTTTGGAAGCATCTAAGATATTTTTATTGTAAAAAATACAGTGTAAGTCACCTAAAATACAATAAATATTATTTTATAGCTTAAGATAGGATCATTTAAACAAAAGAAAAAGATGACTTGCATATAGTGATAATCATACAGAAAGTCAAAATGGAAGCTTGCACCTCCTGACCCTTATTTGTATGCTGGGTTCCTTCTCAAACCATTTAAGGAATTTTTTTTAATGAGAGACCTTCAATAGAGCTTTCACACAACAAGGCGAGTCCAGAACTCAAGCAGTAACATGAAATAAAAAATTTGGTTTGGCTATCTCCAAAATCAAACTATTTGAAGAAGACAGCACATCATTACAGAGAGATCTAGCATAATTCAGGGCTCAAAGACAAGACAAACTTGGCAACAAAACGCACTGACATCTTGACAAATTATTTTGCATGTGTTTTCTTTATTCCTTATGAATTACCAAGGTCTACAGAAGTTGGAATGTGTGAAAGAACAAATTGTTTGCTCTGTTTCCTCTTCTTCTACTTCCCCCCTCCCCAGCCCCAATTCTCTTCCCAGGTCATACAGGTGATGAAAAACCCATGGTCAAGAGGAGCATGGTATTTTATGAATTGAGTTCTAAGAATAGAACCACTGCAACTGAAACTGGAAAGGGAGAGAGAGAGAGAGAAAGAGAGAGAGAGAGAGAAAGAGAGAGAGAGAGAATGAGAATGAAAGGGAGTGCACATTAAGCAAGTAGCTCATAGTAATATCTTTGTCTGGGCTTTCAGCCCACAACCTGGCTCATCTTCAAGGCTAACTTTGCGTAGTCTTAAATTCAACATGTGTGTTAAAAGCCACAAGTACTATGGTTTGCTTTTCCTGTGACAACTTGATTACAATGTCCTTCACTCTCCAAATATTCTTAGACATTTTTACTTTCATGACTGCAATCCCACTTTTCCCTGCAATCTGATAATATCCTTCCCCTAGATTTTATCTGTTGTCTTTGAAGTACTACTGAGAAATGCCAGATAATGAGCAGTCTAGAACGAATGCAAAGCCATCCAAACTGTGACATGTTTTGCTCTTTATCCTATGTCATTGACCTTAGGGTTTTAAACCACTTAAATAGATAACGCCCAAGTTTGATGCTCAGCTAGTCACAAGAGCACCGAGGCTTTGACAACTGTGAAAAGGTATGTACAAAGACAAAATTGTACAAAATTTTACATGTTTGTCTGTAGTGCCATGGCACAGAAACTCTTCACTTTGTCGTGATCTTTGTTATGTCTATAGCTGCCGTAAAAGTAAACATTTTGTTAAGTATCTACCATAACCTTGAAAGTACTAGTTTAATCGTCCTGCTTTTAGGTGGATCCATGACAAAGTTTCCTTTGAAGACTTGAACTTTTGGTCCCCATACATTTTATATTGTCCGGGTTCCTTCTTGTTTGTTGTTCAAATTCCTTTGTTTTAAATTTGTCTCCTGTGTCTCATTAGAATTAGTTTTAGTCTTTAGACTTTAATGCATTTTCTCAAGAAAAATTAGCCATCATGTTACATCAATGAAGCTTATTCATTTAGGTTGTGGAGGCATCTTTGCTTCCACTGATGGATATTTTAACTTACCATTAATAGTAATAAGAGTGAATTAAGCGAACATATGAACATATTGCCATAAGAATAGGGCTGAGTCCAGGTGGCGTAGTGGTTGAGTGCGGGACTGGGGCCCATTGGCTTGGCGGTTCCAATCCAGCAGCAGCAAGGCTGGGCCTCCCACTCCCACCAGAGGGCAGTGATGCCAAAAAACAAACAAACAAAAAACAAAGAATAGACCTCTTGAGCTCTCTGCATAGAGTACATTTTGTTAAAACAAAAGCAACCAAACATACATTCCCACAAATCAGAACAGAGATTATTTTGAAAAGAAAGATAAATCATTTTTTCCTCACTTGATTAGAAAATGGGTTGAGGCAAGACCTACCTACATTTTCCAAGTCTCATGGTGTACTTTTCTTATCAAGAGCCATTCAGGAATAACTGTATGAGCAGCAGTTCTAGATTTCTCGTTCTCGCCTAGTTCCTTCTTGCCATAATCTTCTCAGGTAGAAATCATTTTTAATGGAACTGCCCTGCCTGTGGTGAAAAAAAGGGAATTGTTTGCTCCAGCTAGCTTTAGAACTTCCCCTTATGGACAGAACTGTATATACAAGCAATGAACTGACCTCTGCTGAGCCTTCCCATTTCAGGAGACTCTCTTGTTGCTTTCATCTAACTTGAAGAATGGCTCCAATTGTGTTGGCTATCTGATGATATCAATCACTAACACCTACAGCTCATCACTAAATGGTCGACACTTGTCTCAGACCAAAGATCGCATGATCTGCTTTCCCAAATCTCAGCTCCTTAAAGTCTGAAAGCACACATTCTACTCTGTCACAGCTGACACCAGGGAGCCCAGTTTTGTTTCTTGCACACATTCCTCAGTATTTCCCACACTTTGCCAGTTCTCACTAAGCAGCCAAGCAGTGAGCATTCTTCTAGACGCTTATTATCTGTCCCCTGAAGCTTCCTGGTCAATGTGGTACATTTTAACTTGTAAATCTTATTTTTTTTCTATAGCACCATATATGTAGTACATAATTACTTTGGGACTTTGTCCATTTGAATAAGGAGCTCATTGTCCAGGGGCACATCCATCGTGTAGCCAGCATTCTATTCTATTTACCTCTCCTGAACTCCTTGGAATCAAATGCAACAAATTCATCCCTCCCATCATAAAGTCATACATGCTACAAAAGTCTCGGATCTGTTCAAAGATGTACTCTCCTCTTGTAGATGCTTCCTCCAGATGAGACAACCTGAACTCGTGTGACAACTCGAACAGATTGCGTTGGCAGCTGGGGGAACCAGGTGCAGGTTTGGACTGGGTTCAGCCGAGGCCTAACACACTGTTGTGATGATGTACACATTCTCCAGAGAGGGACAAGTAAATAAAAGAGGACCAGGCCATAAGTGCCAGCTATCTCTTTGGTCTGCCTGGGTTGACATGTCCCTGACGTGACCTTCATGTCACCTGTACAAAAGCCTAGCCTTGTCATCTACTCTTGCAGCCACAATGTGTCACAGAAGCCACACTGGGGAAAAGAGACACAGCTAAGTACTCACCAGCGGTTCTACAAGAGTAAACAAGCTTCCCCCTCCCCCAGTTTCAATTTGGGATGCAAATATATTCAAATGTTCTTCCTGATACCCTAGGGTGTGCTGGGATTTTGCTGCCTTAGGCAAAAGGGGAGGGAAGAGCCACAAGCCCAACCTGCCCCCCTCACAGCTTACACACCCTCCCATCATAAAGTCACTAAAACATTTTGCTGCCGGAGGCAACCACCTGCTCTGCCTGCCTGCAAAATCCATTCCTGATGAAACTTAATTCATCTCTGCTCAGTGAATCCATAGGTCAGGGTGGGGGAAAAATTCAAATGCATTCTAAGATAACAGGGAACATTTTCACCCTCACATCTCCTCCGTTTTTGTTGATCCTGCTAAATCGTGGTTGTCTAGTTCTTCACAAGACTGTCATATTTTCCATGGGTCTACCAATACCAGATGACTGGTTAGGAAGAAGGGGATGCTTACATAATATTTTCAGAAATTTTTCTTTTCAGATTCCTTTTGAATATCCCCACCCCACCCCAATATTCTGTAAGACTGTATAAACCACCAGCTGCTTTGGGGGAAAAGGAGGGGAATTTCTACTCCTGTAAAGAATTAGGTTCTCAGACACTCATAGGGGTCACCCTATCATATAGAAGAATCCCATGGCTTAGGCCAGGTACACTGTAGTCCCCAAAGTATCATCTTTGATCTTAAATGTACTAAAGATGTCTTGTGCAGCAGATTTACACAATGCGGCACATCGTTTGGTCTCTTGACTACAATTTGAAGCCCCTGAAAAACTTCTTACTCTTCTACTCATTCCTTCTATGAAGAGGAATAGCTCATTCAGTTTCTCTCACCCTCAGACAAGTTAAATGAGCTATCCTGTTCATAGAGTGAGCAGGAGAAGAGTAAGGGTTTCTACACAAGCTCACCTTTGAGGAGCCTGCTCCTCGTCCTACTCTCTATCACGCTGAATAAGTTGGGCTTATTACTGTTGCGATTAAATACCGTTGTGTTGGGTTACACTCATGGAAATTCTTACAGAAAAAAAATGTCACCAGACCTTTGTATGATCCAGTATGATCATCGTCCTATACCTTCTGCTTGTCTCGAATGCCTTCCAACCTAAGTGGTTGGTTCATCCTCTTGCACTATATTGGTCCTAGAGTTATCATTTGCTCTTTTTCAGATGTAGATTATCAGGTCTTCCCCCTATCTGTTTTATTCTGACAACTTCGCTGAAATCAGTGCACCGTGAGGGACCCAGGTGTTAGGAATATTGGTTGTGTTGTTTCAGTATCATAGCAACACATTAGCCACCATACCATGACAAATTATCAGAAAGGTGATGGAAGATTGGTGTGCTTCATGTGATGGTCAATGTTATATGTCAATTTGGTTAGGCTATGATACTCTAGATTTGGGAAAAACTAGATTAGGAGCACCTTTATAATGCATAATTATGTAATTTCTTTGCACTCAGTCAGTGATCTGATGTAAGTAGTCAATCAATTTAAAAGGAATTTTACTTGATGCTGTGGTCTGTCTACTCTGTATAAATGGAAATTGCAGGAAAGTTCCCTTTATCCCCACCCTGAAATATCAGGGCCCCTTGATCTCTGGTTGAGGGGAGGTGGGCTGACAGAATTCTTCAATCTGCTTCCTATCTGATGATTTTGAATTTGTCAATGCCTGCAACCTGTGAGCTAGCAGCATGGATCCATGATGATGGACCCATAGATTTGGTCCTTGCTTATTCCTATGATCAGTTTATTGATGAAGCACTGGAAGCAAGAACTCCCCCATGCCCCAAAATTTGGAAGACAGCTACCTAGCCAACTAACTGGAAGAGATCCATATTTTGCCCAATCCTAAGTGATGTGGGCTAATATATCAAATCGTATTGTTTATGTCCCATGCCACTATGTGTGTGTGAGTGTGTGTGTGTGTGTGTGTGAGAGAGAGAGAGAGAGAGAGCGGGCGTGTGTGTTTGATGAGAATTCCAACCAAATGCAGTGGTACACTGTAAAGGACGAGATTAGAAAAGTAAAACATGGAGGGCTGAGCCCTGGTGGCATAAGTGGTTGAGTGCAGGACTGTGGCCTGCAGGCTCGGCAGTTCAAATCCAGTGGCAGCTCTCAGGAGCAGCACGACCACCAGAGGCAATGATGCCCCCCCCAAAAAAAAACACAAAAAAAACCCCCACAAAAAACATGGAATGAGGGATATTTCTGATATTAGATGGCCCTTGGCAAAAAGTGGAGAATGTTATTGGACTCTGGTAGACAGTAACAAATTATGGGGAAAAAAATTGCTTAGAGGGCTGAGCCCTGGTGGCATAGTGGTTGTGCATGGGACTGTGGCCCACTGGGATGGAGGTTCAATTCCAGCAGTGGGGCTGGGCCTCCTACTCCCACCACCAGAGAGCAGTGATGCCCACCCCCCCAAAAAAAACCCCAAAACAAACAAACAAACAAAAAGAATGGACATTCCAGAACACTTCATTGTGCTCATGTGTGTGTGGACTGAGAGACAGTTCTTTGAATCAAACAAAGAAATACAGCATGGTTTACAATCATAAGTGGTGTGTCACAGTCCTGTCCTTTCACCATACATATTCAACCTGTATACCAAGCATGAGATCTGAGAAGCTGGACTACATAAAGAATAGCAGGGCCATAAAAATGGGAGAAAAGCTTATGAGAAGTTGAAATATGCCAATGACACAACCTTGTCTGCTGAAAGTGAAGAGGGTGTAAAGCATTTGCTAATGAAGTTCAAAGACTGCAGCCTTCGGTAGGGATTACAACTCAGGGTTAAGAAAACCCAACTCCTCACAACTGGATTAACAGATGACATCCTGAGATATGGAGAAAAGAGTTAAGTTGTCAAGGCTTCCATTTTGCTTGGATCTTCCTCTGTCACCCATGAAAGCAGCAGAGGAAAATCATATAGTACACGGTAGTGAGTGATGCTGTTTCCCAAGACCTCTTCCAAACACTGAATAGTAAGAATGCCACTCTGAGGACTAAGGGTCACCTGACCCAACCAGAATATATTTTCGACCACATTCAACATGTGAAAGTTGAACAATGAATAAACAAGGAATATTGAGATGAACTGATGCATTTGTTGGGGAATGTGTTATTCCGGATAGACTGGAGAAACAAATTCATAGACACGCATATGGGTATAAGGGAAAGCTTTATATACAAGAGGAATGGAACATTGAGAAAGCAGCCCAACCCAGTCCAGTTCAAAGTCTTAAGTCTGATATTAGCCCATATGTCTGATACTAGTCTGTAAAGTCTCCTTCCGACTCACGAAGTCACAGGATAGTGGGTGCAGAGTCCCGGCTCTGACAGGGGTTCCCTCATGGCTCCTCACTTCCAGGGCTCAGGGTCCATCAGCAGTATCCATTGGTGATAGAAACAGCGCTGGCAGGGATATCTCTGCGGCTTTTCCAGCTTTGAAGGTCTGGTTCCATCAGGGTAAGGCCATGTGGCTTCTCCTCTGGCTCCTCCAGTTCCTTTGATGCTGGCATCTTGTCTTGTCAATGGTTTGTCATCTTAGAGACTAAGTCAAGTCTCTCTTCTCCAATTGGAAAATACCACGATACTTCCCAGAATTCTCAGGAGAAAGCCATGCTCACACACAGGCCTCACTGACTACTCAATGGCTATCTCCAGATTGACAGTCTAGACTCCACCCCAGATTGACAGTCTAGACTCCACCCCTACATCCCAATCATGAAATTAGCATCAAGTACATGACCATGACAGAGAAGGGCATTGTCCCACAGTACTGTCCAAGAACAAACAAATATGTCTTGGAAAAAGTATAGCCAGAATGGTCCTTATGAATCAGGATAATAAGACATGGTCTCACATACTTTGTACATGTTTTCAGGAGGGAAAATGTCCTTAGAAAAATAAACTAAGCTACCTAGAGAGACAATCAAAATGAGGAAAGTCTTTTTTTGGGGGGGAGGGGGGGAGGGGGCGTCACTGCCCCCTGGTGGGAGTGGTGGGAGTAGGAGGCCCAGCCTTTGCTCTGTGGAGCTGGAATCGAACCTCCATCCCAGTGGGCCACAGTCCCGCGCACAACCATTATGCCACTGGGGCTAAGCCCAAGGAAAGTCTTTTACAAGACGGATTAACAGTTGATGCAAGAGTGGGATCAACCGTAACACATGGGGGATGGTCCAGGAGTGAGTGATGTGTCCTTCTGCTCTCCACAGCAGGTGCGATGAGTTAGAACAGCATCTAACAGCACCAGCAAAGCCCCCAGGCTTGTGCAGAGCCCCTCCCAGCAAGGCAGTTCCCTGTGTGCATTTGCAGAGGCTTTGCTGGCTCTGCACTTCAAGAGTACTCAGACTAAGACACTTTACAAATATGAAATATTGCACAGGCATAATGGAACATGAGCAATCAAAGATGCTCAGATCAGCTGAGGAGAAAAGATAAAAATATTGGAGAGTTGGGGAAAATAGATAAAGGTGAAGACTGATCATTGAAGGTCAGAAGTTAAAAGGTTCGTGAGTTGCAGGCATCCTTTTGACACAGAACAGTTCAGCTGCCTTAGTTAGAGTGGAGATACTAACACTTTATTTATTTATTTACTTTGGTATGTGCAGACCTCGAACAAGACCAAGCTATTCTTAAAGATGTCATTCCATTAATAAGGAGATGGTCCTTAGCAGTCCTCTATTTTCCTTCTCCAAACATCTCTAGCATGTTCTTTCCAGAGATTTTGAAAGGTAAGATTAGATACCACTTTTACAGTTGAAGACTGCTGCAAAAGGCAGTTGTTAAGACCTCTGTAATGAGTTGAACAATATGAGCAGCCCCTGAGTTCTATCTGACAATTGAACACCCTAAGCCCCTATGCCTTTTTGAACCCCTCGATTTCTTGTATTCTGATATGTTAGTTTAGAATCATATTTCAAGCCTTGAAAATAGGAGGCTGAAATCGCAGCATTTCTTAGTTCAGAAACCTCCTTGAGCACGGTGGTTTGGTTAGTGTTGCTATAGTAACCTATGGCCTGTTTTAGATATGTTGATGATTATTGAACACATGACAATGGAGAAACTATCTGGTTACAAGGGCAGAAACCACCGTAAGACGTCTTGTTTGATAAACACCCAGATTCCCAGAAGAGAGTGTGATTTCCCTGTGCTTGGTCAGGAGTAGAAAAGGGTAACGTCACAATGCACCACAGGTTTGTAAATATTGACTGCAAACATTATCAAACAGTTGCTTTCCAATGATGTTTTAGTCTTCCTGAGAGTTCATTCTAGTCACTATTCTTCCCAAAGCTATCCCAAACTGTGAATGTTGGAAAGGAAAACTACAATCTGTAATATTATTCTTTTGTGTTTAGATGGTAAAATAGACATAGCAGCTGAAAAGCACCGCCTTCGCTTTCCATCTGCCTTTTTGCATAGCAGTCTTTAGAACACGGGATGAAAACCAAATGGCACCAGTTGGTCTTGAGTGTAGCAGACTGCTCAGGACTTCCAGAGTGTTGGGTGATAGTAGGAGTCCCTGGTTGGCACAGTTTGCATTTGGCTATTAAACTAAAAGTTAGTGGTTCAAACCCTCCCAGTCGTGCTCTGGAAAACAACGGGTTACATTGGAATAACGATTGTATAATTCTTCTTGATATGATTGCAGTATTGAATTATACAATATATGGGACATAGACCAATAAAACTTTTTAAAAAGAAAAAATGTATTATTATTCTTAATTTGTGAGGATCACCAAGAAAAGATTAGAAAGTCATTGTACTCTGTAACATACAAAAAAGCTCCATTGGGAAGAGTTTTCATTGTAACCACTTTTTCCCATGAAGTGAGCATCTAGCTACACTCTCTGAGTTAGTGCATCCAGTGGCATTGTTTGGGAAGGTTCCCTATGGTCACAAGGAATTTTTTCATAAAAGTTGTTTTTGCTAGAACCTTGTTTTTGTGATAGCCAAATTAAGAGAACAGCAAGCAACTGTAAAATTTTGTTTCCTACTTGGGAAAAATGCCACAGAAACTGTTTTGAAGTAGGACACAGCTGACAAGGAAAATGCTATGGAAAAAGCACAAATGTATGTGTTGTTTTCTCATTTCAAAAAAGGTGAAATGTTGACTGATAACAAATCTCATTCTGGATGCCTATCAACTTTCCGAATAGATGAAGATGTTTACATTTGGAGTGGAAATTAATGCATTTGGAGTTTGTTTCACCAGATCAGACTGTGAATCAAGCTTTCTATTTAGAGGATCTGAAAATATTGCTTCACAGTGTGCAGCAAAAAAGCCTGATTTGTGGTCATCAGGGAACTGGTTTTGCCACCATGGCAATTTACCTGCTCACACCATCTCTGGGTGCAGGTTTTGGCAAAAAGCAGCATGCCTCTTTTTCCCCACACAGCTTAACAACTTGATCATGCTTTGTGAGATTTCATTTTGTTTCCTCGGATGCAGAGGGACATGAAAGGATAGCAATCTGATGAGGTAGAAGAGGGGAAAAAAAGTGAGGGAGGTGCCATCAGCCATTTGACAAACATATTAAATGTAACGGAGAATACTTTAAAGGTGATACAGTTATTTTGCACGATGGGGATCTTCAGTTTTCCTCATTTTTCTATAATTAGCTGTTGGAACTTTACCCACAGATCAAATTTCTTTATTAGTAACGAAGTCTGGCAGACACCACCATGTATGAGGTCTGCCAAATAGTGTTTTTTTAAAAAAATTTTGTCATTCCTTCTACATTTATTAATAGGAATTCTACTCAATTCCAAATATCTCCATGAGTGGAAAAGCCAAACAAAATCTGTCTGACCCACATGAACACAGTAAATATAATTAGTTATGGGCTAATTAACATTTTTTTTAATTTAATGCATTAAGGACTCTACCTCTTTTCTTAGCAACATAAGCCTAGTATGTGGTCATGTGGGAACACCAAAAGAATCTAAGTGTATGTATATTCTGTAAACTAAAAACTGGTAGATATAAAAAAGTCTGTAAACTAAAAACTGGTAGATATAAAAAGTATCAAGATCACAAAAAACAAAGACAGAAAGATATTCAGACTAAGAGAAAGATTTAAAAACTAAATACAATCAATATAGCATCTTGAATGATAATCAGGGCTGCCTGCATTTATAGAAGTCTAAGTACAGGCATGTTCGTATACAAAGATATTTTTATATAGTAATGGGGAAATAGATCTATGTGTATATATTTATAAGTTTAGTACTAAGGTAACAGATGGACATTGGGCCTCTATTCAAGTACCCCGTTAATTCAAGAAAACTTTCTTTTATTTAAACTGGCATTCCATTATGCTCTATCTTCCCAACACAATCACTGAAGACATACAGGGTGCATAAGCAAATGAGGTCAAGAAAGCCGATAGTGCGCAGCTTTCAAAAGATAAAGGTCCTGGGATCTTAAAGACTTGAAGAAAAACAAGTGGCCATCAAGCTGAGAAGCAGCAAAGCACACATGGAAGAAACAGACCAACCTGTGTGATCATGAGGTGTTGATGGGATTAGGTATCAGGCATCAAAGAACAAAAACCCATATCATTGTGAATAAGACAGAATATGTAATGCAGACCCAAAACCCATCTGTAGGCAACTGGACATTCTCTTCCAGAAGGATTTCGGGGAGGAGAGGAACCAGTCAGGGTGCAGTGTAGCACTGATGAAGCACACACCTTTCTTCTAGTCCTTTAATGCTTCTCCACTCTGCACCCCACCCCCCACAATCTTGATCCCAAATCTACCTTAAAAATCTGGCCAGACCAGAGGATGTACACCGGTACAGATAAGAACTGGAAACACCAGGAACCCAGGACAGATAAACACTTCAGGACCAATAATGAGAGTAACAATACCAGGAGGGAAAGGGTGAGGTGAGGCAGACAGTGGGGGACTGATCACAAGAATCTACATATAACCCTTTCCCTGAGGGTCAGACAACAGAACTGTGGATGAAGGGAAACATCAGACAGGGTAAGACATGAAAAAAAAGATAATTTATAAATTATCAATGGTCAGGTGGGAGTGGATGAGGAACTGATACCAAGAGCTCAAATAGAAACAAAATGTTTTGAGTATAATGATGGCAGCAAATGTACAAATGTACTTGACACAACAAATGCATGTATGGATTCTGATAAGAGTTGTACAAACTCCCAATAAAATAATTTAAAAACATTAAATACATAGCTTAGAGGAAAAAAAATCCTTTTTTAGGGGGGTGCCCCTCAAATCTATGTGGTATCTCTATGAATTGCAATATATTTCATAGCAATAGGTATATTTGGGTGGTGATAAGGTGAGAAAGGCGACAGGGAAAGTTCAGCGGAGCTGATCAAAAACACCCAAGAATACTGCACTCAGGTCACTTCCAACACACAGTGACTGTACCAGACAGAGCAGAACAGCCTCTGTGGGTTCCCAGATTATAATTTGTCAAAAGGAGACAATCCCATCTTTCTCTCCAAAGTGGACCTAGGGTATGAAATGGACACGTATGATTCTAATTGTCACAGTTGATGTTAGGATCAAATAATTAGATTGACCTAGAAAAGTTAGGGACATGATATGTATAGGTGACTTCTCCAGTTTGGAAGGAGATTCGCTATTCTATTTTGTCTTTAAAGATCACACATACCCTGTCCTTGAAATATAAAATGCATGCATCTATTATTAATTTGTGGGTTGCAAAGAGGAAATAAATCTAAATAGATTTCATGTTAGAAATGATAGGTTGCTTCTCTGCTGCTTACATTATTATGAGATCCGTGCTTTGTTGTTTTCTTAAATCTCATAGGATGAGTAATTTAAAGTTGTTAAAAAAAAAACACCTACAATTGTGAAATCAAAATGGTTGTTAAGACACAAAGCAATAACAGACCTGTTTATGATTCATCCAAGTTAAAAACAGATTAGTAATGCTGAAGCTATGCATTGATTATTTGATTTGACACTAAAAGACAGTGCACACTGTTTCTTAAATGCTGCAAAAAGGGTTCACTATGTTTGCACAGGAGCCAACTCGCTTAGGGCACTGAGCTATAAAGCTGCTTTTTGTTTTTGCTGCTATTGACTTGGCTCGGACTCATGATGAACCCAGACACAACAGCACACAATGCCTCTTCGGCCTGCCGCCTGAGCCTGATCTCTTACACATCAAAGCATCATGATCATAGGTTTAGCACAGACTCCATTGCTGGAAGCATTAAAGCAGTACATGCTCCCTCACTTGCCATTGCTTCCCATCAGGCTTGTTGGTCAGGATCATACCAGAGTCTCCCATAAGAAATGCAAGAATTCATCCACAGAATCAGAATCAGCTCCTTGGGATTTCTTCTTAGGAACTGTTGAAAAATAAAAATTGAGCATTGGTGATTGTTCAAGCAACTCTGCATATTAGAATGACCAGGGATGTTGTTAACTTATTTTTTCACTCTTAATGTGATGAATGGACACCATCTCAGATAAATTGAATTAGAAGCCTTGGAGTGAGACCCGGATATTTGTAGTTTTTGTAAGCTCTACCAGCATTTCTAATGGAACCCAGCGTTTCAAATCCACCAGACATTAGACTGAGGAGAGATGAGATTGTCAGTTCCCATAAAGAATTAAGGTTTCAAAATCGCAAAGGAGTAGATCTAAATCTGAAAGTTTTCCTGAAGGCTGCCCAACATAGCTGTCCTTGTTAACACTTGAGATAGTAGCAGCATAGCTTTTAGCATTACAATAGCACTGAAACCAACATGGACCTGATAGACCAGAATTCCTATAATGGCCCTAAAATAATATGCTCTAAAACAGCAGATCTCGAACTTGAGCTTGAGAAGTACCTGAAGCACTTCCTGATTCAGCTTATGGGAATTTGCAAGTTTTAACAACTTCTTCAGTTATATTGATGCCATTGAGTGAGCAGAATTTCAATTGCACCACAGTATGTTTGCTCAACAATGTGCATGTTCATGGGCAACACAGCACAATTACAATTCAACATTATATAAAGGGTGCTCTTATGTTACACACTTGACATTAATGGTGGTGGAGTGATTTGGACAAGGAAAGTGAAGGTTGGTACACAATTGAAAAATGTCACTGAGAAACGAGACAATCACAAAAGATGATCACACACAAACTATGGCATGTGACCACAATTGTAAAATGTCAAGAAAATCGTTTCATTCTAAAACTTTTCCAGGAATGGGAGGAGAAGAAATAGTATATTGTCGATTACAAGGTAGACACATCTTACCTCTCGTGAAGGGGAAAGCACTATACAACCCGAGAGTTTGGGAGGATAGCAAGAGTGAACAGTTACAGAGATAAACACTTGCCAATACTCAAACCTGTGGTAATGATGGTCTAGGAGGATGATCTCTAAGTAGAGACAAGGACAGACGTGTAGACTGGATGGATGTGGGAGGAAGAGTGAGCGTATTCCTATGAACATACATACAGGATGTGGGAGAGTGGGTGTATTCCTATGACCATACACAGGTATGACAGATTATTTGTTCCCGGGTATTTACCTTTGCTGCAAATATATCCCTGAATGTGTTAGAACATACCAGTGCAAGTTGTACAAACACTTGAGACATTACCAAGCACTTTGAAGGAATGAGTCACTGAGTCTGGGAACTCCAGGACAGGCTTGGGGGGCAGCCCAGTTAATTCACACAACATCTCCCACAAACAAAATCTTCACCGTTTTACTTTGCTTTTTGGGAACTGGGGCCTTCGAACTCTTCAGAGGCTCTCTAAGCTGCCATTGGTCTCACCTTATACAGAGGAAAGAAAGGGTATGGGGACTATAGGCACACGGTGGCAACCATCCATCCACTCAATGAACCAGCTGTGCACCCACCATGCTCCATGACTCTGAAACCTGAAGCACTAAGTGGTGCCCAGATGGCACTCCCTGTCTAACGGGTCAGATAGACACTGTCAGAACTCCCATGATTATAACCCGAGGTTATCCTACCGAAAAATGAACTTGGAGCCGCATGACTAAACTGTTAGCCAAATAGCAGACAGATTTATAAGGGGAAGAATGATCTGAATGAGTTATGTACACCTTAGGGTAATCAACAATTTGAGAGGCATTTCTCAAAGACCAAGTTCATCAGGGTTAAGAGAGAAAGAGGAAGGCAAACAGGTAACAGGTAACACAGGGAGTAACTGGGATACACGATGTGACCTTGTAGGGATCGCAATCAGTGATGTGAAAATGTTTATGGATTGTTGAATGAAAAATTGATCTTCTTCTTATTTTTTTTTGTGGGCATCAAGGCCTCTGGTGGTCGTGGGCGCTACCCAGCACCGCTCCTGAGAGCCACTGCTGGGTTTGAACCACCAAGCTCATGGGCCGCAGTCCCATACTCAACCACTTACGCCGCCAGGGCTCAGCCCTGAAAAACTGATCTTCTCTATGAATCTTCACTCAATTCACGAGATATGTTTTAAGAAAATAATTTTGTTTTCAAAAAATTAAATACAAATTTCACCTTGGGGGAAAATGGCACTGAATTGTACATATGGTTTGGAGGGCTTTTTTTGATACCTTTTCACAACATTTTCTAAAAAAAGGTATTTCAGTGTTGCAATTTCACTTCTCGATGAATTTCCATTTCAGAATTCCTAAGTAAAATGATTGCATTGCTCTAACTGATGAGTGGTAGTCTGCCCAGGTGATCTTATGGCACTGGGGAAACCTTCTAGCAGTGTATTTTCTGTAGATACCTGAAAGTAATTGCTTAGCTTTACTGTTCTTCCTTCACTTTCTGAATATACTCTGGTATATATCCAATGAGTGATCACATCATTCTATGCTATGCTATAATTGCATCATCCACAATGAAGTGAGGCAGGGGTTCTAAGTAATGATTAGCTTTGCTCTGTTGTTATGAAATTCTATTGGATCCAAGACATGGAATTTGTTTCCTATTTCTCAGTTCTGCTCAGCTTTCACTGAGTCCAGAAAGGAGTTAAACATAGTAACTCAAGCTATGTAAAATATGTTCATAAAGTCTCTGTATCTTTGATATGAAGCCCCACAGCCTGTTCATACATGGGGATTTTGAACGATTTTTGCAGCAGTCTGAATTGGCACAGGCATTTCATTTTATCACCATGGTTTCTGTTCTTGTTCCCACTTTATCCATTAGCCCAGACATACAAGGCTTACCAATGATCTGGAGGGCAGAAAAAAAAGCAGATACCTACCTTTTCCCTTGGCTAATGGGCTAAGGGAGCTTTGTTGGTTTTTCCCCTAAAAAGGGAGTGGTTGGCAAAATAAGTATGAGAATCTATGCAAACATAAGCATATGTGCTCTCAGACAAAGATAAGTGCAATAAAGATGATGATATTAAGATCAACTGCTATCACACAGTCCACAAATACCATGGTGAGTAACAACTGGGAACTTATCAGCTTGTGAGTAACCATTTAAAGTGTCGCTCTTGGTCTCTTCCTACCAGAAGAGTGCAGAATGTCAAAGTTGCAAGGAGAGGATTACTTCAAAGAACTCATGAGCCACCTGACCCTCTTCTGCCCAAAGAGCTAGATGGCACCTGACTCCTGAAATTCATGGCTCTAAAAAGGATCACACCAGGGGATAGTGGAAAGGGGGTGGGGGAGGAGATGTGGAATAAGACTAATAATTATTTTAAAAGAACAGATTATCAATGGGATAGCGAGTGGTAGAATCCCTGAGACTATGAGTCTTACACATCCCTCAAACCTGGAATTGAACATACCTCTGTGACTCAACTTTCAGCCAGATGACAAACAGGCCTAGAAAGCCTATTCTAACCCTGGGACACACTCACTCATTAGAATAGGCACCAAAAGAAGATCAGAGGGTAGTGCTTGCCCAGCAAAAATTCTGAAGCCAGAGAGACCTAGGAAATGCACAACACAAGCAGAATGTGGGGAGAATGGGGATGCACTGTGGGGGTGACAATCAGGGACAAAATACAACAATCTTCAAGGCTTCAATGGAAAAAACAGCCTCACAATTAAAGCAGAATGGAAAGACGAGGGTGGTTTCAATAGCCTGGCTTCCTATCGGACACCAGGAAGGATCACATTTCTGCATTCTCCTCTTGAAGTAAAGAGTTCTGGAGTGCAATGGCTGAATTGTTATGTTGCTAACCCAAAGGTCCTGGTTTGAGCCCACCAGCCTCTCTGTGGGTTAAAAGGGACAGTCTGCTCCTTTAAGGGTGGCTAATTTGGAAACCTTATGGGAAAGTTGCTAGGATGGAGAGTCAATTGAATAGTAAGAGTTCGTTTTGGAGTGGGGCCATGTGACCAATTGTGTGGAGCTGTTTTGAGGCATGTGTCATTGGTAGGTTGTTATGAAAGGCCTCCTGGAATGCACACCTTCTTCTCCTACATCAAAATTAATAGTCCCCTAGTGTCAGCCTTGGTCGTGCAAGGAAGACCATGAAAGTATGAGAGGATGAGTATATAATAGAATGGATGTGTATATCATAGAGTGAGAATGAATCCCTTGCTGGTGCTAAGTCTTGGAGATCTTCTGGTTGTTTGCAACAACAGCAACATAACCCAGTGTTTCCTGCCTGACCTATCTTCTATGGTGGCCTTGTTTTCCTTGATTATATTCACAGCATCTAGTGACTCTTCCCATCCAAATAAGACCTCTCAGGTGCTATTATTCACACCTCTGCTCTCATTTGTCTCTTAACGCCTCTCTTCTTTGATAAAGACTTTGATATGTGCCCCTCTGAACAGTGCAGTACTAAACAGAGCACTTTGATTTTAATAGTACTTCATGTAAACTGGAGCATAAGCAGTTCAATGACTGGTATTTAGGTTCTCACATTTAATGTAGCCTGAAGAATGTGTCAAATGGTACCAAGAGCAGAAGAGGTGTTAAGAAGATTATTGCCCTTTGATTTCTAAGGACTGTCAGAAGTTCAGTGGATTATCAGATTCCAACTCCGTCAATATCCCTGATTTGATCTATGTCTTGCATTCCAGTTTGAACTGAAAAACAAAACAGAGAAACGATGTCTAGGGTTGGATCTATCCCCTTGGTGCTTCCACTCAGTGCAGTTGATTGTCTGAGGAAGAACTAGTGTGGAAGGAAGCTAAATGTTATAAACCAAGCAAATCCTTGAATCGCTCTATCACAATGCACTGCTATCATCCCAGCTAACAGTGGCCGATGGCGTAATGTTTGGCTGTTCTGTGCCAGGTTGGCTGTTTAAGCCCACCTGCTGACCAGACTCTTTAGGGCAGAAAGATGAGGCTGTCTGCCCCCATAAAATTTGACAGCCACTGAACCTCCAGAAGGAGGTGCTAGTGGGTGTGGCCTGCTTTATCATAGATTGTTTCTTATGGGAGAGGTTCTTAATGAACAAATCATAAGGGTCATTGAAATGTCACAACATATCAGGAGACTCTATTTAACAGGTCAGCAAACTGAGCTACAGAGAGCATAAGTATTTTGTTCAGGGTTTGCAAAAGATGTATAATATTGAGAAAATTTGATTTGTTTGAACTTAATTGGTTACTTTCCCAAGAGCTGGTGTGCTAACTTGAATTATTTCCCTTTGTGGAAGTGGAAAGGATGCCTGGAGGTAGAGTGGTCAAAGATCGATGGCCCAAAGGGCTGTCATGTGAATCCATGATGCATTTCAAAGGAGAGAAGACTTGGCAACCTTCCCCCATAAAGTGGAGAGACCCAAACTCCATAGGGCAGCGCTGCCTTGTCAGGAAGGGCAGCTATCGAGTGGAGTCAACACCTGGCAGCATCACAGCGGAAGAAGGCTCTGTCTGGAAGACTTGCACCACCCATCCTTGACTAACCTGTGGGCACAGCTTTTTAGAGTTGTCTAACTACCAGTTTCACTTCTCTCCTGTCACAAAGACAAAGTCAAATTCACAGCCATTGAGGCAATTCTGATTTGTAGAGACACTCTCCAACAGTGTACACATGTTCCTTTGGGTTTCTGAGGCTGCAATTCCTTATTGGAGTGGAAAAGTCATAGTTTTTTTGGCCTGCAGAGGGATTGCTGGTTTTGAACTGGTCATCTTAAGGCTTCCAGCCCAAAGTGTGACCCAAGACGCTACTAGTGCTCCATTTCTCTACTACCAAGACATTTAATCCAGAGATAATTGCAAGGTTGGAGATAACGGTGTGAAGCAGAAAGTTTAATCTAATAGCTTTCATATGCAAAATGGTGAATTGTATACAGTAGGGAATAGGGAAGTGCTCACTTTATCATCTGCTTCAATGTGGGAAGGATTTTTAAAGTTCATCAAAGAATGCCATTATCAGTCAAGTCCATTTCTCCATAAGCTTTTTGAGGCACTCTCATACTTGCTGAATAATCAAAATCTTAAACTTTATATATGGATTTAAAACTGCACATACACACAGCTTATGTACAAGCCCCATTCTTATTCTTTTTCTTCAACCAAGAACACTGGGTTTTAACATGTTCGTAAGAATTTGAGTAAATTGAAAAATTTTAGGACTATAAAATCTAATGCTTGCTGCAGGTTATGTAAGTACAAAATAGGACTCTAGATATGGGGTGTAATGATTCCCCCACACATACACCTCCACCCCTCAAAAAAAAAAAAGGCTGGAGTGATTTTAGAGCCACCAGAGCATATCTCAAAAATAAGAGGCCATGTGACCACTCGCTATGGCCAGCACTGCATATTTCTTCCTCTGAAGCCATTCTGCCTAATTCACTTTAGGTAGAGGTAGTCGGCACTTTCAAAGTACAGTCCAACGGACACAGTGATCCACTCAGCCATGCCCTAGTGGCAGCAATACAGAGCAGCCAGCTGAAGTACAACAATTATCTTAACACACAACTTATTCAAGTCTCATTTGCAGGAGCATATGTCTATTTTCATTTTCTCCAAGATAACCTCCGCTGGCAAAGCTTCTTGACTGAAGTAAAGCTCTGTCGTGCAGGATGAAGAGAGCCGTGCTCAGCAGTCACAGGGAGGAGAAGCACGTGGCCTTTCCTGAGCCTGCTCTCTTGAGGCCCCAGTCTGTTTCCTTGTAAGCGAGCAAAGAAAGCCCAAGCCATCTTTCCCTAGCTTGCCTGTTTATCTGTGCCTGGTTAGTTGTTGTAGAGTTGATTCCAATTCTCGGTGCCTCTGGGGGCACCAATTGCATCTTCCTTTTTAAGGAGGTCCTCACCTTTCAGAAACAGATGCATCTGTCCTTCATGTGCAGGTTTGAACTGATAACCTTTTGACTGGTAGTCTAGTACTTGGCCTTCCATGCCACTTAGGAATTCCACTAAATATAAAGTGTCCAGACAATTATCCACTTCCATTTGATTGATTAGAGAAAAAAAGTTAGTGATTATGGAATCTGGGAGACAATTTTATTACTGTCCAAATGGACTAGCACATCAAAAACAAATTTCTACATAATATAAATAAATGCAGATAAACTGAAGATAAATATATGCACATATATATATGTTAACATATACATATACACAAAGCCCTTATATTCTATGAAACATGGCATGATGGTTCAATTGCATTATTCTATGAACTTTTAAAAAGCCTACATCTATGTAGAGTCCCACTCATGCTGTGTATGGGGCATTTTGCTGCTAACTACAAGGTTAGTGGTTCAAATTCGCCAGTTGTCCCCTGGGAAAGAGATGAAGCTGTGGGCTCCTATGAAGAGTTATTGCCTCAGAAACCCTACCCGGGGTCGCAAGGAGTCAGCATTGGCTAAATGGCAGGGCGTTTGGTTTTGCTTTGGACGTTGCTATGCAAATGGTTTAATATTGTTCATCCGGCCGTCGCCTTTGTGACTCCCATCTTATGGTCATAAATTCGAGCATAGGATTTAGCTGTGAGTGGTTTTTCTGGGGGCTCATTGTGCTGGCCATCCCACTGGAGGGCAGAGGAGGCGTCTCAGAAGCAGGACTGTGTGACTGTAGCACGAGAGAGGGAAACAGGTGTGGAGTGTGACATTTGGACCCTTGTGCTCCCTGTTTATTGAACCTCCTTGACCTGGGACACACCTTTAACACCAGGCGAGTGAAAGAGCAGATCCAGGAGCCAAAGTGTGAGACAGCCTGGGGGAACTTCACAACCCACAGAGCAAGTAAAATTGAATACTCTGAGGCAGGAGGAGGCGGCAGGCTTGTGAAGTGGGGGTGAGGGTGAGGGGAAGGGGCTGTGGAGCTGAGTTTGCTGATCCTCAATGCTGGAGTTCATTGCCTTTAAGCAGACTGGTATGCCCTTTGGGCCTTTATTGGCAGCCCTACAAGAGTTTTACAATATTGCCAACCCAGGCCAAGTGGTTGAGGGCTAAAGAGAGACCTGCCTATGGACATGGTGGAGAAGACATCATCCTTACTGAACAGTTATATCCTGAGCCGTTTCCACCTGAATTGTAAGCTGTTTACTTTCCAAATAAACTTCATAATTGTGAGCTCTCTCTATGAGTCATCGCAGTCAATGATGAATTTCTGCCCTGGAAGTCCAGTGTCACAGGAGAGATGATTGGTATCAGGATCAGAGGAAAGGATGGTAGGTGGAACCATCTCTGACCTCAGCTTCACAAGAATGAGCCTTGGTTAGTTGACACTGTTGATTGTAATTTGGTTTCCCCCTTGTATAAGTGAAAGAGGTCAGTTGCTAACCCCACATAAATTTATTTTTTAATATCTTCACATTTTATGTATATGTAGACATAAGTGCATAATATAGCTAAATCATATCTGTGTGTATATGTGTATACACTAGAGAAAAAAATCTGGGAATTTCCTCTCAGAATAGTCAAGTTTTACAGAGCAGTTTTCCAAGTTTCTGCTGCATTTTGGAATAAAGTAAATGTTACACACACCAAAAAAGCACTCCTTTTGTGGGGGCCACATGGTACCCCTGAGTATTCCATTTCCTGAAAGCAGATAAGCTCTTCAATCTCTTGACTAAGTCAAGTCTAGTTAACCACCTGGAGACTAGGTTGGAAATGTGATATTTCCCCCAAAAAATATCTTACAATTTGAATATTGTTAGTGATACAGAAGCACAAATACTGATGAGTCAGCCATCTTAAAAAGGATATACCCATTGGCTATAGACACTTGCAGAAGGCTGCGTTGCAGATTGCTGTACCTGAACTTTATCTATTAAATATTGTTGGTAGTCTTTTTGACATTTCTGATTGGCTATTTTATCAAAGCAGTGGCAGAAATTTATTATGCCTCACACGATTTTCTGTGGGGGAATTCAATTTATGTGATGAAATTTTTGTTTAATCCAATGTATGCATTTAGAACCAACTACCATACAACAAACACTTTAAAATCTTGATCACCATTTCTTAAAGACACCATACTTTCTATCTCCAAAACATGTAGGCAGCATTCGAATTTCACACACACACACACACACACACACACACACACCCAAAGAAATAATGCATCAGAAATTAATTTGTGTTTCAAGTGTACCTAATCCTAGGTATTATTTTTGTGATCTCATTATAATTAAAAGATAAAACATTCATATATCCATAACAATGTTGCATTATTATTTCCTAGTAAACAGTATGGGCATACATTTCCTCAGATATAGGATATCAAGTTTGAAAACCTTTCCAGTTGATTCCTATAGTTCAACCTCCTCACTAAAGCTTATATTTTATTCCTTTAACACTTAACATTCCAAAAAGACAGCTACTAATTCATTGAAATACAAGTTGACTGATATGTATATATATTTTCTTTCTTTCTTTCCTTTTCTTTGAGGTGAGTGAAGTACTCAGGGTACCAAGCAATGTGCTAAATGAAATCTTCATGGCACCCAACAAAGGTTTTGGCTTTCCTATTGGGGAAAATAATAATGTCTGCCATAGCATATTTCTGCCTCCTTAAACTCTATCTTGCTTCCAGAATATTGGTTTCTACAAGACAGAAAAGAGTTTGTATTTTTAATACTTCTCAATTTTCACTAGTGGATCAGCACACAGGTGTGCAGTTTAGATTTTATAAAACCTTGACTGTCTTCATCACATCAACCAAATTTCTTATTCTGAAATAAGTGTGAAGAATTCCAGATGATGTTTGTTTCCGTACTAGTTGGGAACAGAAATGCACCAAATGAAGACTGTAGGCACTAGAAATGACGTCACTTTAAAACAGCTAATTTGGCCTTTTATTTTTGCCAGTTTCCTCCCTTGTCAACTTTTCTATAACCAATGACTCAGACCATACTTAAAGGCCACACAAAACAAAGATAAAAATTAAAAATACTCCATCCTAAGCTGATGCAAATTTCTCGGAGGAAAATATGGGTCAATGCAACAACGTACCCTTCAGGTTACAAGGAATATCACAGCATACCCCACTCTAGAAACTCCACTGAGGGGTCAAAACCTAAGACCCAAGGCTGTTCCCTGCATCCCTATCAGAGAGTATTTCCCTTTCAGGTTTCCAAGGTACAGACTACCATAGCTTTATGTTGTAGAGTAGCTGGTGGGTTGAAACCACTCACTTTGTGCTTAGCAACTAAGAAAATGTTTCAGAGGCAATGTCAGCCCTCTAACTACAGAAGAGAGGAGAATCCCTCTCCAAATATGCCCAAGGATGGCATGCTGCCACCTTCCAACCTGCCTTACCTAGCTCCGACAACAGATCCCCTCCCATAGCACTCTGCTTTTCTACTGAGCTGGATATTCCATAGAATGGTCACACACAGAACTCACAGACAACATTAAGTGACCCAGTTTTTTTTGTCTGTAGCATTTCTTCTGAGCCATGATGGCAAGCATGGCTCTCTCTATTCCTTGGCTACTCATCCACAAGTTCCTTGGTCTCTGCCCTACTGGGCCAAGTTTTAATCCTTTAGTGTTGATAGATGTCCAACGCACATGCTACTCTTCAAGCTAGCTTCCTTCCCAAAGGTATTCCATTTTATCCATTTCACTTAATATCCAATGAAATAGCAAAACTGACCAATCCCTTCCATTAGTTTCACACACCCTATTTACAAGACCTCACCCAGTCGCTGGGTGGTTTCTTGACAGATTGTGGATAGAAGGACCATATCAAGGAATTTCAGTTTGCAGCATTCAATCACTTAACCAGTACAGCACTATAGTTTGGGGAGATTGTATCTTACCTTAGCACTCTGGCTTTTTTTTTTCCTCTCTCTCACCATAACTGGGCAAATATATGCTTGGAATTCTGGATTTGCCCAGCTGTTTTACCTTTGACCACAAAAAAAGTAACTGTCAGTGGTAGTTACATAATCTGTGTCAATTTGGGAGCATTCAGAGTCTAGTCTGTCAATTGGTCATTGGTCATTGGTCATTGTCAATGAGGGCTCTGTGTGGGCATGGCCTTCTCCAGAGAATTCTGGGAAATCCTGTATTTCCTCCTTGGAAGCGGGAAAGTCAGCTGATTTCTTGAAAAATATCCCTTGGACAGCAGTTCTCAACCTGTGGTCTGCAACCTCTTTGGAGATCAAACAGTCCTTTAAAAGGTTCACCCAATTCATAACAGTAGAAAAATTACAGTTATGAAGTAGCAATGAAAATAATTTCATTGTTGGAGGTTACCACCACATGAGGAACTATATTAAAGGGTTGTAGCATTAGGAAGGTTGAGAAGACTGCCTTAGGAGAAGCCACATAGACTTACCCTGATGCAGTCCTGGGTGTTGGTGAAGGCTCATGGAGACCCCAGACAGTGCTAAGATGCTTAACAATGACACTGGACCCAGAAAACTACGCCCCCCCCAACCTGTGAGCCTCTTGTATTAGGCTTCATTACATGTGCTTTATGAGTCAGAAGAGGACTTTACAGATTGGTGTCAGACTTATGGGCTAATAACGAACTGATAGACTTGATCTAGTCTGGGCTGGGGTATTTCCTCAATATTTAACTGCTCTCATATATAAACTTCTTTCTTATTCATATGAGTCTCTATGAATTTGTTTCTCTAGTCTACCCAGACTAGTACTCTGTCCCAGAAAAAATCAGACACTGCTTGCAAAGGGCTGGTGAAGGAGGTCAGCCTTCCCAAAATGAATAGAACTGTATGTTCTGTGTTCAGGTAGCATCAAAAATATTAATTTTTTTCTCCCTCCATGTTATGTTTGTCTTCATCCTTTTAAGCAGTTACCTTATCTTTAAATTTGAAGCTCCTTTCAGATAGACAGTGTGTCTAGTTTCTTGAACTATTCTTGTTTTCATATTTGAATCTCTTTCAAATATATATACTTCTTTCAAATATATATACATATATACATACTTATATGTATTTCCCTGCCCTCCCCCCAGACTCCTCTACTACATATATATGTATATATATACACTAAAATAGCTTGTTAAATAAATATGATCAGCCTTTTTGTACTTTGGTTACCTCTTCTTTTATCCCACAATCATTTCTGCATAGTTGACGAGGGTGGCTAAGAGACTTGTAATGTAGTCAAGGATAAAGAGCATCTGCAAACTTGGTGTGTTAGTAATCAAGGCATGAGAGTCCTCTATCTGTGGCTGCTAATCATGTCCTCTCCTTTCTCCCTCCAAGAAAATAACTGAACAACCAAAGCCCTGATTCAAAATCAATGAACCTGGGTCAGGGCTTCACAAGACTGTGGTCATATGTATTAGGGGTATAATGATTAATCTTGAAAAGTCTCAAGGAACACTTAAAGAGAAGCATTAGAAAAATTTAAAAGACACTCTCCTTGAACTGATGCCAACTAATGAGGACCTTGTGTTAGAGTTCAGTTGAGCTCCACAGAATTCTCTTGCCTGCAACACTTACTGTGGAGCTCCTGCATGCATTTGAACTGCCAGCCTTTGATTGGCAGCAAACGATTGCTGCCACCAGCCACTTCTCCCTTTCAATGCAGCATAATTAAACATTCCATTGCAGTGTGAACAACGCAGCGGTTAGATAGACAGAACACTGGGCAGGACTACACAGGGTTTTAACAGAACCATTGGCTGCAGGTCTGGGGTGTCGAAGGAAGAAGTTTCTTGGAAGAGCCAAGTGACAAGGTACTCAGCCTTGCGGGGTGTCCATGTTTGTGATTTTTGAGAGGGGTGCCACCCTGGTGGTATAGTGGTTACTAGTAGCACTGTTAACTGCAAAATTAGTGGTTTGAAACCACCTGCTGCGCCTTAAGAGAAAGACTGCATTGTCTACTCCCTTAAACTTTTGCACTCTGGAAAATGCATAGGTGCAGTTTACCCTTCCCCATAGGGTTGCTGTGAGTCAATTCAGTGGCAATGAGTCTAGTTTTTTGTGTTAAATGAAGACATTCATAAAAAAACAGCAAAAGTCCAGTTGCATCCAGCCAACAGGGCCTAACAATGACCCACATGGGCACCAGGAATTTTCAGCAGGTGAGTTTTAGAAATATATCTCCAGGCCTTTCTTTAAGGGCACCTAAGAGTGGACTTCAACTCTACCCCTCTTCCGCCATCCTTTCAGTTAGAAGCAGAGTGAGGTAAGTGCTTGCTCCACTCAGGGACACTTGATAAAGGACAGAGCCCACAATTATTGATTAAAACACTGAAAATGCTCACTGAAAGAATATGGAAGAATCTCTCACACTCTATCCTGAATGCAGTCCAGAATTTTTCTCTCATATGATCTGGTCTACTTTCCACTTGTTTTCTTCGCAGCAGTCATGAGTTGTAGAGAGGGGGTGGGAAAGTTTAGTTAATTAGAGAGATGTGTGCAATTTTGACTCATGGGTAAACATGCCCAAGAATGGAGCTTTTTCCAAAGTTAGCAATTATGTTAGCACAATATTTACTTTATTGGAGGAGGTTGTATGGCTTGCCTCTTCCTTCAGTGCAATCTCCTGCACCAACTCTACAAGCTTCAAGACATGCATTATCTCTGGAGAGGGAAGTGACACCAGTGGGAAATGACGGGGTCCAGGCTGTGGGGCCCTTGTGTGGTATTTCAGAGCTCTACAATGGCATTGCTGCACCAAGGCCCTCAAGACACATCTAGATTGACTGGTTTATATATGTGCTTGGTTATATATGTGGATGCTTTTCTCCCAGATATTGAGAGCCTTGACTATTTTTCTCTGCTACCAAGTGAAATCTCTAAAATAATGTCAAGAGGTAACTGTATTGAGTATCTGGATTTCCCATATTCTCTAGGTGTTGTTCACACCTCTAATTACCTGTACGCAACATGAGTGCAAGCCTAGGGTATGGGCACCTAGTAGCTAAGAGAAGAGTTCTGTTTGAAGCAGCGATTCTCAACCTGTGGGTCCTGACACCTTTCACAGGGGAGTTGAATGACCCTTTCACAGGGGTCACCCAGTTCATAACAGCAAAATTACAGCTATGAAATAATTTTTTAGTTGGGAGGGTCACCACCACTTGAGGAACTATATGAAAGGATCGTGGCATTAAGAAGGTTGAGAACCACTTTAGGGATTTATCTTTAATACCGAGGCTATAAATCAGGATTTTAAACATCTTATAGAAGCGGTCAGGAGCCCAGGTCATGTAGTGTTTACAAGTGGTGCTGCTAACTATAAGATCAGTTTGAAAACACCAATTGTCTTCAGCAGAAAAGCATAAGGCTTTCTTCTCCTGAAAAGATTTAGTCTTGGAAACCCACGGGACCAGTTCTACCCTGTCCTATGGATCACTCACTATGAGTCAGCATCCACTCACTAGCATATCCATTCTGATGAATATGGAGCCACAATGAGTCACACACACACACACACATATGTAACTGAAACCTCTAGCTTTTTACTTAACCCCAAACCTACTTACTGCCTTTGATTCACAGGAATCCTGTAGGTCAGACTTTTTTTGTCTTCTAGTGGTTCCAGGGACCCTTGGGGCCATAATGGATTAGAAATTTAGCTGCTAACCCTAAAGTCATCAGTTCAAAAGCACTAGTTATCTGTTCATAGACACAGCTCTACTCTTCCTCTCAATCACTCAGAGTGGGAACAGACACAGTGCCAGTGAGCTTGGTTTTCCCTTGAAGGGATTGCCAAGGCAGTCAAATCTTGATGGAAGCAAACAGTCACTGTATGCTCCCAAGATGTGTCTGGTGGGCTCACCTGGCTGATCACTGGGCCACTACAGTTCTTCTTCTTGCCTTACCTTCTGAAATATTTTTAAATGATGCAAGATAGCCATCAAATAAGTCATTCTCCGTTGGGCCACTACTGAAGTACTACCTTAATGCAAGAACACTTGGTTCTATGAAACTGGAATTCCATGATGGTCACCTTCACAACACGATTGCTGAACACAAAATGGGTGCATAAGCAAATGTGGTGAAGAAAGCTGGTGGTGCCCAGCTATCAAAAGATATAGCATCTGGGATCTTAAAGCCTTGAAGATAAATACTTGGCAAGCTAGCTTAGAAGCAACAAAGACCACATGGATGAAGCACAGCAGCCTGTGTGACCATGAGGTGTTGATAGGATCAAGTATCAAGCACCAAGCACCAAAAAAGTCATATCATTGTGAATGATAGGGGTGAAGAGTGGATACCCAAAGCCCATGTGTAGACAACTGGAAATCGCTTTACAGAAGGATTGCAGGGAGGAGACAAGTCAGTCAGGGTGTGCAGTATTGCAAGGATGAAACACACAACTTTCCTCTAATTCTTTAATGCTTCCTCCCCCTAACTACCATGATTCCAATTCTAACTTACAAACTTGGCTAAACCAGAGGATGTACACTGGTAAAGAAAAGAGTTAGAAACACAGGGAATACAGGACACATAATATCTTCAGACCAATAATGAGAATAGAGATACCAGGGTTAAGGCACGGGAAGAACAGGGGAACTGATTGCAATGATCCACATATTACCCTCTCCCTGGAGGACAGATCATAGACAAGTTGGTGAAGGGAGATATCAGAGAGTATAAGACATCATGAAATAATAATAATAATTTATAAATAATCAAGGGTTTGGGAGGGAGGGAGTGTGGGGGAGGGAGGGGAAAATGAGGAGCTGATACCAAGGTCTCAAGTGGAAACAAAATGTTTTGAGCATAATGATAGCAACAAATGTACAAATATGCTTGGCACAATGGATGTATGTGTGGATTGTGATAAGAGCTGTAAGAGCCCTCAATAAAATGATTTTTTAAAATGTTGCCATCCCTTTTTTTTAAAGCATTGACACATTACATGAATATGACATGCTGAATTACAGATTTTAGTAATGACCATGAACTCCTCCATAGATTTTTAATCTGTCAGCATTTATTGACCTCAGAAACCAGAGCAAGCCCTTTTGTCCCATGAGGGGCCACCACGGAGGATGCCAGAAAAAGAAGACATCACCATCCTTCCTGGGAAGAACTTCTGACCTGCAGGAGGAGATTTATGGGCAAAAAGTAATCAGAGAATAACACAATTTAGTAGATAGTCAAGCACTTACCGGACTATAAATATGACCAGATTTATGAGGAGAAGTGTTTAATAAGTGCTGAATAAGAGAATCGCCTTTTTGAAAGAAGACAGAAATTGAATTACATTTTGAAATACACTTATTGCATCTACATATATGTTGCATTGTCCAAACTGATTAATGCACTAAATGCAGCAAAATAGGATTTACTAGAATATAACACATAAAATACTGACACACAAGGCATTTCATTATATATAAAATGAATTATGTATAATTCATTATACATAGAGACACACATATAATTCATCATATATAAATATAATCATTATATAAATTATATAATTCATTATATAAAAATATGTATAATCCCTTATACATATATAAAATGAAATACAAATAACATGAAATTACACATGCATATATGTATATGTTTACATATAGTCAAATATTCACATAGATATTTTGTTGGTCAGGAGTTACATATATTTATGTATATTCCAAATACTGAAGATATATGAGTATGTTAACATACTCATACACAACACTTGGTGCTCTAACAATACCGGACCATTTTAATTCCATACAAAGAGAGTGTTGCATTTGAGTATACTAATTCTCAACACTATGCAGAAGAATCACCAAGGAACTTAAAAATCAACCAATATCTGAAAAAAAGTCAAATCTCAATCCTTGGTGGCAGTATCTATATCTGTTTTAAGACTTCACAGATGATCCCAATGTGTGGCTGGGATTGATAGCCACTGTTACAGCCAAACACATGCCTTGCTCTCTTCCCCAAAGTTACTGAGATAGTAAAGTTTATTTTGATAACTTAGCCAATAAACACATGTGTGATTAATTGAAGGGCAGAGAGATAAATGAGGCTCACCTTTTTGGTTCTCAGGTCTCTTGCTTTTCAATGATCAGACCAGGTGCAGCTGCCTTAGCCAGTCCCCTGCTTCAGCTGGCAAGGCTCACTTCCTATGAGACATCCCCAAGAAAAAGCAACATGTACCTCTCCTGATGCAGCGCTGGGTGCTGGAGCAGTCACATGGAGACCCCTGCCAACACTGACATGTTTTCATGCCCACTGATCCTGCTTTCCTCTTGCATTTGGCATCCTTGTGTTCTATGTGAGTTTGAGGAGGACTTTCGAAATCGATATTGGACATATGGACTAATGTTGGACTTATGGACTTGGACAGCCTGGGTTGAGATGCTTTCTTAATCTACACTTACCCTATACATAAAACTCTCTCTTATACATGTATGAGTTTCTAAGGATTTGTTTAGTCAGAATAACACAGTTACCTCCCCACTATGTTAGCCTTCTAGGAGAGCCCAAGTGGCATAGTGGATTACACATTGAGTTGCCAGCTGTAAGGTCAGTAGTTCAACTCCACATTGTGGAGTGGGTGAGAAGATGGGCTTATCTCCTCCCACAAAGATGTAAAGCTTTGCAGAACCTAGTGAACAGGCCTCCTCTACTCTAAGGGTTGCTATGGGTCAGAGTGGACCCAGCACCAGTAGGTTTGTTTTGGAGCTGTGGGTTGGTGTGCCCTGGCAGCACTGTAGGGAAGCACTGGGTTACAGCCACAAGGTTGCCTACTAGAACGCAGTAATTGCTTTGCAAGAGAGAGACAAGAGCATCTGTCTGGCTAAAGATTTCTAGAATTGAAAACATTAAATAAGGTCTCTATGCATGGAATTGACTCAGTGGCAGTGAGTGAGTGAGCAAAAGGGAAGAGAGGAGGAAGAGAAGATGGTGAGTGTGGGTGTGCTTTAGGTGAGCCCTTATTAACTATTACCTTTGGAATGCACAGTAGTATGTCTTTGGGATGACATCTCTGCTTCCTCCACCTTCATCTGCTCGTGAAGGAAGTCGCTTTTTCCTCTGTATATGAAGCAGAAAGAAGCAAAATGGAATTCCAAACTAGGTACCATCTACAGAGCACTTGCTATGTGTGACCTGCTATACCTGTAAGGCATAATTGCACTTTTTACTCAAGATTTTCCTATGTAAATAGACTGAAAGAATTCACTGGGGTGGGGGTGAGGACTTTGGAATCACACCCTCACTTGTGTTTTTATCTATTTTTTCTGGGTTTTTTTTCTCACAAATTGATGGAGCCATCTCTAATAAATCACTTGTATTCAAATCCTTGACTCATAATGCCAATTACTATGGAGTCCATTCAGATGGGGTGTGTGTGTGTGTGTGTGTGTGAGAGAGAGAGAGAGAGAGAGAGAGAGAGAATGTTTTCCACAGGTTTTTCAATGCTGACTTTTTCATCAGTAGACCGCTTGGACTTTTATTCAAGTCACCAGTGGGCAGACTCTAGTACCTCACATTTCTGCTATCAGCCAGGCATGTTAATCATTTGCATCCAGTAGTTCCATGCAACCAACATGACAGTTACCTAGGCCAGTGGTGTGCTGGCGCCAGCTTTGACTAGCTTACAGGAATCAGTTGTGTATATTTTTCCTGACTCCTCATTCAGTGATGTCATCTGAGTAGATTAAGACTAGCCACAGAGGAATTAATTATAATGTGGATATTTGCAACTGCTGTCGAGCAGGGCTTCTTCTGGATCCATTAGTAAATATTTACTAGCACACCACAGGTTATTTCTGTACTGCTATGACTAATGAATACATGTATAAATAAAGCACACTTAAAATTCGGCCCTCCAACATTTTTACTCCCACTCTTCAATAATTATCTTTTATGCACCGATTTCCTAAGTTGCTTCTTATTTATCTGAACTTGTTTTCTCTTTTGTCACCCCACTTCCCTCCCTCTTGCAAATCTCCCTTAGCTTTCCAGAGCTCCATTTTCTAATTTTTAGTCATCCAATTGTTTGTCCAGAAATATCAATGGATACTAATTTAGATCCACAGATGTGGCAGTCCTATAATCTTGTGTCATTTGGAGGATTATGAATGTAGGGGTGGAGTCTAGCCTATCAATCTGGAGCTAGCCTATGAGACCTCTATGTGGGCATGGCTTTCTCCTGAGAATTCTGTTGATATTTTCTCCTTGGAGATGCTCCCAACTCACAACTCAGTTCCTTGAAGACGCTCTACTGACAAGACACAAGACTAACTTCCTGTGAAACATCCCGGAGGAGAAGACACATGGGCTTACCCCGATGGAACCAGAATGCTAAAGCTGGAAAAGTCATGCAGAGACTCCTGCCAGTGCTGAGATGCTTGAGAAGCCACAGAAAGTCCCCTGCCAGCTCTAAGATGTTTCTAGCATCATTTGATATACAAGACTCTGCACCCACTGGCTTGTGATTATCCTGGTGTCATTGCATGTGCTTTGTGAGTCTGAAGAGTACTTTATAGATTGGTATCAGACATACAGGCTAATATAAGACTTATGGCCTTGTACTGGACTCGGCTGGGATATTTTCTCAATGTTCAATTGCTCCTGTATATAAACATCTTTCTTATACACATATGAGTGTTTATGAATTTGTTTCTTAGTCTACCCAGACTAACACAACAGGGCATCTAGAACTCAAAGATTCATTTATATATGTAAATACACACACACACATACTTCTCTGCCTCTTCTCTTTCTCATCTCAGTTAATAGCAAGTACATCCTTCTAGTTATTCTGAATATATATATATACATATATTATATTAGAGTTATCCTTTCCCTATTTTTTTCCTTTCCCCAAAGGTTGCTTTAATCCATCAGGAAATCAATTTTAATCCCTTTTCAAAATATTTCCAGAGGATGGCCTCAATGTCTTCATTGAAGCCACTATGTTCCATGCCATGATTGTGTCCTATAAAGATTAGTGAATATCCTCTTATCGGTTGTCCCAGCTATCCAATTTCCATGTCTAGAGTACATTCTTAATACAGGGTCCCTTTGGTAATATACCTCAGGCCATATATCTTTCCTCCGTGCCCTACAATGAGTTTCTCTTTATCTCTGAGTAGATGCCAAGATTCTTAAACTATGCCTACAGAGCTTTTCATAACTGGATTTCTGATACTTGTCTGACCTGATCCATCACCTCCTCAACTCCAAGATTCACCATCATCCTTAAAGTCCTTCAAATGAGCAGCATACTCATTCAGCCACCCTGTCAAGCTACCACACTTGGTTCTCTTTCTGATTGAAGTTCAAACATCCCGATGTCAGGGAGACTCATCAGACTTGTCATGCCTGCTTCCTCGTGACTTTTACTCTCGCATTTGTTTTACTCCTTGGCATCTGGTGGCATCTAACATTTCATGTAAAAGTTCTCTTCACTTGCCAGTGGTTTTTGATTCCTGAGTGGAGCTCCTGAGTTTGAAAAGGAGGTGACAATGTATTATCTGATTTTCTGTGATGTCCGATCTTCAGATAGTAAGAAACAAGAATTTGGATAATAGGAGGTACAAATGTTTGCATCTAATTGTTTTGTTCTTTGATATGCATAGACAAGAATGTTTGTAAGTTATTACATACTTATTTCTATTTCTCTTTCCAAATCTGAGCATAGATACAGGAATTTTTGTCACTTTTATTGGTTCACTGAAGTATCTTCTAATATAATCTCCTCTGGAATGATGATTGACTCCAGTGAGGTATTCAGTAGGTATTTACTAATTGAATGAATGAATGATAAAAGCTAGGAGACTTTCATACTCTGGCTTTTCAAAGACAACAATGAAAAAAAACCCAACTTTCATTGACTGGATGTGATTTACACTCTATATGACAAGACAGACCTCTGCAGGGAGTTACAGAGAATATAACTCTTTAGAGGACTAGCCAAAGCTCTGCCTTTCTCTCTGGGGGAGACTGGTGGTTTCAAACTGCTTACTCTCTCAATGCATAGCTACTAAGCCAGTAGGATGCTCTACCTGTCAAACGCCAGTAATAGATATAGAAATACATGAAGATTTACTCACGAAAATGACTTCTGAAAATTGTTGGGTTTAGCAAGCCCTGCAAACTGTGGGTCAGGTTGATGAGCTCTACTAACTCATGAGTTTACAGGGGCTGTGGAACCCA
Organism: Nesogale talazaci; assembly: GCA_004026705.1. Classification (NCBI taxonomy): domain Eukaryota; kingdom Metazoa; phylum Chordata; class Mammalia; order Afrosoricida; family Tenrecidae; genus Nesogale; species Nesogale talazaci. Next base: position 1,081 of record PVJH01018095.1, on the reverse strand, counting down.
CAACCTAGAGAGAAGTTGGCAGACTGGAGACCTCTGCTGACTTATAGATGAAGCACCAGACACCAGGTAACAGGTAGCATGCAGGAGGCAGAGGGAAGAAACATTGCTGGATCTTCATTTGTAGACTAGAGGTAGGCCACATCCCCAGGAGACTTCTTTTTCAACTGATTGGCTGCTCGCATCAAATCACAGTGATTAAAGATATCTGCCAAATCAACACATACCATTAACAATGAAAAGACATGTAAAGTGAGTGAAGAGAGGGTGTGAAGACAGAGTAAAGAATTCCTTCTACCTCCACTGATGTGAAAGTACTGCATTCCATTATTCTACTAGCCCTGTTGTTTCCCCAAACAACAGCAGGTCTGTTGATATAAAATCCTGCAGGGAGAATAGGAAAAAAGAGGCATAATAGCTCAAGAGTTAAGCACTTAGCTGCTAACTGAAAAATTGACAGTTCAACCCCCCTCAGGTGTTCTTTTAAAGCAAAGCCTGGTGATTTGTTTCCATACTGACCACAGTGTAGAAACTGTATGGAGCAGTTTCACTTGATTATATGGGTTGGCTAAGCGGCTGACATCAACTCAAGAACGTCTGACAGCAGCAATCTCAAAGAGCAGGTATGAAAGCACAGCTGACCAAAAGACATTTGTCAAGCAACTGGAGACATTGGATGGACTCTTGTGGAATCCACCCTTCTCAAATCAGAGCCCCTTGAGATAGCCGATGGTTAAATGCATGATTTTAACAGAAGGTCGAATGTTCAAATTTACCTAGAGGTGACTCAGAAAACAGACCTGGAAATAAACCTTTTTATTTTAATTTTAAAATAATTTCAAATCAATCCACATATCGATGGTATCTAGCATATTTGTACATATGTTGTCATCATTCTTTTCTAGGCATTTACTTTCTATTAAGCCTTAGGTATCAGCTCCTCTTTTTTCCTATCTCATTTCCACCCTTATTACTCCTTGATAAATTATTATTATTTTCATATTTTACACTGACTGCCATCTCCTTTCTTCCATGGTTTCAGTTATTTGTCCCCCTGGAGGAGGTGGGTGTGTGGTTATGAATA
>PVJH01018094.1:0-45652 GCA_004026705.1 Nesogale talazaci | reverse complement strand
CCACCACAGCAGAATTGGGAAGCAGCAAGTGCTGGCCTCTGCTCCTTTTCCATGGTTCTTTGGCCTGCCAAGCACATGTAAATTTCCCAATCCCTGGAGACAGCCCATATCTTCAAGCCTTCCCAAAACTCTGTCATCTCTGAATGCTAGAGCTTGTGATGGCTCATGGAGCAGAGCTTGCATAGCCCCACTCCCTTACCCAAGTCCCGCTGCTCCCTCCTTGAAAGGGAGTAAGCTGGGAGTATCTCCAGATAGCTACTTCTAGCTGACTCAAAAGGGACCTGGAGGATGGACATCCGAGGAGTAGGTGAGGGGAGATGTTGGGCAATGTAAGATATGACGAAACAATAATAATTTATAAAATATCAAGGGTTGGTGAGGGAGGGGGAGCGGGGAAGAAGGGGGGAAATGAACAGTTGATGTCAAGGGCTCAAGTAGAAAAGCAAATGTTTAGAGAAGGATGACAGCAGCAGGCATGCGAACGTGCTTGGCACAATATATGTATGTGTGGATTGTGATAAGCAATGAATAAACCTCCAATAAAATGATTTTAAAAAGGAGAGGGGATCTGGCCCTGGTAAGGCAGGAAAACAATTTGAAATCTCACCAGGCTGCAAGAGAATATTAGATTGGTTCTTATTTTCTTTTGAGAAAAAATTATGAAACTCTTTTTCCCACCAGAGGAACTAGAACCCACCATCACCGGGTTTCCTGGCAGCTCCCCTCCCCTATATAAGCAGCTGGTGGACATGGGGAGATTTTCTGTCCTTCACAGAACTGCCTCCTAAGTAGCAGCCCCCCTTCCACCTCCATCATGCATCCCCACTCCAATAGATTATTTTCTCCCTGGAACAACATGCCATGAGCGAATAGTACTGAGTGGTGCAGAAACTTAGAATAAAGGGGACTTTTACTGTCAACACAAAAACAAAAGGAGGCATCCCTCCTATTTAGTATACAGGGTTGGTAAGTTTCTTTATTAGATCACCTAATATCTTCTTCACCTACCCCAACCACAAATATCTCAAAACCCTGCCACTCCCACCTCAGTAACACACTTCTCTGCCCCGCCCCCCACCTTAGTAGCATAACGTTAACTCTCTTACAACTTACCAAATAACAATATATCTATCATAGCCCTCTTGTCAAACTCATCAGAAGTTACTATACTTAACAAGAAGGTTTCCTGTGATTGATATTATCACTTGCAACCCACCGCAGAGCACCTATGTACTATGCCTCCTACAAGTGAAATTCCTGGCGTAACTCTATGGGGCCACTAGGAACAAGTGTAAATCGTGAATACACTGGATTTTCCCAAGCCCAGGGAGGTCCAGTCAAACTCAGCAAAATGCACACTGTCCCTGAGGTACAACTAGGTGCAGCCCCTAATCTGACACTCCACCCCACTATCAAGTTACAGCTCAAGAGCTCCTGCAAGAGAAATCTCCTCATTGCCAAAATGAGTTAAAGATAATGGAAGTCAAAAGAACTCTAAATTCCAAAGGAAAACACTCGGTAAATCATAATCAAGATATCTAATGTCAACACAAAGGAAAGCATACTAAAAACAGCTAGAGAAAAAAAGATCAATTACATTCAAAGGGTCAGCAATTATAATAATTTCACATCTCTCAGCAGAAACCATGCAGGCAAGAAGGCAATGGAATGCCATCTAGAGTACTAGAGAAAAATATTGTGAAACTATAATATTGTACCCAGAAAAAATATCAGCAAAATATGATGGAGAAATAAAAATATTTCAAGAACAGAAGAAAGTAAAAGAATTCACGAAATCAAGATCACCAGTACAAAAATTACTCAATGAACTACTAAGGCCCCCAAACCAGCAGCAATAACACACAAACCTAAAACCAACATACAGGACAATTCCTCACAAAAGTCAACACATTCAGAGCAATACCCAAATCAAGGAAATAAGACAGGAAGAGCGAAGAAGGTAAAAACATTATACAAACACACAACACACACATATAAAACAAAATGATAATAGCAAATATATATACATCAATAGGTTAATAAAATATTTGTTTTTCTTTTTAAAATCATGCTATTGAGGACTTATACAACTCATCACAATCCATACATACACCCATTTTGTCAAGCACATTTGTACTTTTGTTGCTCTCATCATTCTCAAAACTTTTTTTCTACTCAAGACCTTGGTATCAGCTCTTCATTTCCCCCTCCATCTCAGGCTTCTCCCTCGCGAACCCTTGATAATTTATAAATTACTATTTTGTCATATCTTACACTGTCTGATGTCACCCTTCACCCACTTTTCTGTTTTCCATCCCCCAGGGAGAGGGTTATATGTAGATCCTTATGATCAATTTTCCTTTTCTAACCTACCTTTCCCTTACTTTCTCATTATTGATCTTGGGGAGTTTATCTGTCCTAGATTCCCTGTTTCCAGCTCTTATCTGTACCAGTGTACATTCTATGTTCTAGCCAGATTTGTAAGGGAAAATTTGAATCATGATAGGTGAGGAAGCATTAAAGAACTAGAGGAAAATTATATATTTCCTCAATGCTACGTTGCACCCTAACTGAATCATCTCTTCCCATGACCCTTCTGTGAGGTGATATCCAATTGCCTACAGATGGACTTTGGGTCTCCACTCCACACTCTCCCTCATTCACAATGATATGATTTTTTTTGTTCTTTGATGTCTGAAACCTGATCCCATCAACACCTTATGGTCACACAAGCTGGTGTGCTTCTTCCATGTGGGCTTTGTTACTTTTCAGCTAGATGGCCATTTCTTATTTTCAATCCATTAGGATCCCAGGTGCTATATCCTTTGATAGCCAAGCACCATCAGCTTTCTTTATCACATTTGCTTATGCATCCATGTTGTCTTCAGCAATCGTGTCCAGAAGGTGAGCACCATTGAATGCCAGTTTAATAGAAAAAAAGCGTTCTTACATTGAGGGAGTACTTGAGTAGAGGCCTGTGGCAGTCATGTGCTTATGTTAATTTCATGATTGAGATATAGGGGTGGAATCTAGCCTGTTAATTTGGAGATAGCCATTGAGTAGCCAATGAGGCCTCCGTGTGGGCATGCCTTTCTCCTGAGACTTCTAGGAAATCTTGCGACAGTTCCCTTGTGGAAATGAGAAACTATCTTCCCCAGTTGTTGGGAGTTAGTCTCATGGAAAAGACAATGTGGCAGTGTCCGAGCTGCTGCAGAAGCCAGAGGAGAAGCCACATGGCCTTGCCCTGATGGAACCAGACCTCTGAAGCTGGAGAGGCCTTGAGGGGACCTCTGCCAGCGATGAGTTGCTTTTTCCACCACAGAATGCTGTTGATAGACCCTGAGCCCTGGAAGCGAGGAACCCTGGGGTGACCCCTGTCATCGCCAGGACTCTGCACCCACTAGCCTGTGACTTTGTGAGTCGGAAGGAGACTTTCTAGACTAGGCATATGGGTTAATATCAGACTTATGACTTTGAACTGGACTGGGCTGGGATGCTTTCTCAATGTCCCATTCCTCTTGTATATAATCCTTTTCCTTATATCCATATGTGATTTATAAATTTGTTCCTTATATCCTTATATCCATATGTGATCTATAAATTTGTAACACAAGGCCCAATGTCCATCTGTTACTTTAATATCAAGTCTATAAATATATGCACATAGATCTATTTCTCTGTCATCATGTATAAATATATTTACATATGTACATGCCTGCATTTAGACCTCATAAATGCTCTTTTCCTCCTAGTTATTTACTCTGTTGCCTTTTACTTTCCTCTTGCCCCACTATCATGTTCAACCTTCATTTGGGTTTCAGCAGTTCCTTTCAGTTATATTACTGGTGATCAAGACCTATCAAGCCTTCTAGACCCTCCTCACCATCATTTTTAGACCTTGTGTTCCTTTGTCCCTGGGTTTAATTCCCACTTCCTTTCCCCTGCCTTTCCCTCTCCCATGTGGCCTCAGAAACATCAGTTCCATTGTTTTCTCCTCCCGAGTATTCTGTCTATTTTATCTAGATAGACCTGAAGAGATAATAATACAAACACAAAATAAGACAGAACAAAAAAAAGCAACAAAAGAAAAAAAAACAACAAAAATGACCAGAAAGAATATATAAACAGGTAAAAAAGTAAAACTAACAAAAAGAAGGAATACCTGCAAATAACTCAAAGTCTGATTGTTGAGCTCTAGGAGGGTCCTGGTTTTCTTCTTTTTTGTTACATTATCTTTCTATATCTTTTGTGTGTGTGTGTGTGTGCGTGTACATGTTATTATCTCTGCAGGTCGATCTAGATAAGATAGGCTGGATGAAGAGTTTGAAAGAGAAAACAATTGAACTGATTATTCCAGGGGAACATGGGAGAGGAGGAGGTGGGGGAAAGGAGGTGGTGTTGACCAACCCTGGGGCAAGGGAACAGCAAGTAATCCAAAATCAATGGCAAGTTGGGTGCGAGAGGACTGATAGGGATTGATCAAGGGTAATGTACCCTAGAGAAATTGCTGCATCCCAAATGAAGGTTGAGCATAATAGTCGGCTAGAGGGTAGTAAAAGGAAGTAGAGGAAAGAACTAGGAGTCAAAGAACATTTATAGTTGTCTAAATACAGGCATGCATATAGGTAAATATATTTATATATGATGATGGGGAAATAGATCTATGTCCTATATTTATAGGGTTAGTATTAAGGCAGCAGATGGACATGGGCTTCCACTCAAGTACTTCCTCAATGTGAGAACACTTTGTTTTATCAAATTAGTATTCCATGATTCTCACCTTCCTGACATGACAGCTGAAGACAAATGCATGCATAAGCAAAAGTGGTTAAGAAAGCTGATGGTGTCTGACTATCAAAAGATTAAGCATTGGGGCTCTTAAAAGCTTGAAAGTAAATAAACTGCCATCTAACTGAGAAGCAACAAAGCCCACATGAAGGAAGCACACCAGCCTGTGTGACCGTGAGATGTCAAAGGAGTCAGGTATTAGGCATCAAATTACTAAAACTTATATCATTATAAATGAGGGGGTACAGCTTGGGGACACAAAGTGCATCTGTAGGTATAGGGACATCTCCTTACCAAGGGGTTGCAAGGAGGAGAGGAGCCAGCCAGGGTGCAGTGTAGCAATGATGAAACATACAACTTGCCTCTAGTTCTTCAATGTTTCTTCCTCCTCCCTTCCAGCTCCAACATCATGATCCCAATTCTACCTTAACAATCAGACTAAACCAAAGAATGTACAGATAGGAACTGAAAACATGGGGAATGCAAGACAGATGATCCCTTCTGGTGACAGTGGAGATATCAAGAGGGTGGAGGGAAAGTAGCGTAGAATGGGGGAACAAATGATAAGGAACTACATATAACCTCCTCCCTGAGGTATGGGGAACAGGGACATGGGTGTACAGAGATACAGGACAGTGTGAGATATGGCAAGGTAATAATAATTTATAAATTATCAAGGGTTCTTGAGAAGAGGGGAGTAGGAATGGAGGGGAAAATGAGGTCCAAGGGCTTAAGTAGTAAGCAAATATTTTGAGACTGATGATGACTACTGATGCACAAATGTGCTTGATATACATACATTGCATGCATGCATGTATGTATGTATGTATGGATAGTGACAAAATTTGTATGAGTCCCCAATAAAATGATTTTAAAAAACCAACAAAGAAACTAATGACCATAAAAAGAAAAGCATGTAAATAGCTCAAGGTCCGTTTGCTGGCCTAGAAGAGTAATTTCTAGTCAAATCTGATGAGATGTCATGTCCTAGCCCCAAAGTCTATTTTTGGTATTCACTGTAGACTTCCTTGCTCTGTTCCCCTTGTTGTTCTGTTGAATGCCCCTATTGTTTTGCCTCGATGTGGTGGGGTCAGATTGGGTGCAATTCTCACACTGTGTTTTCAGTGTTGTCCCTCGTAGGGCCAAGGGTCAGTGAAGTGCATTGTGTCTTGTTGCGGGGTCAGCCACAGGGTTCTCTCTCTGCATTGGCTGCTCTGAGCAAGGATATTGTCCTTAAGGCTTGGTGGGCCAGCAAATGCTCCACTCTTTCTTCTCCCCCCTGGATCATTTGGTCCTGTGTGCTTTGTTCAGACATGTCCCTCTCCCTGAGTTGTAGCTTGAGTGTTGTCCTCTGAAGTAAACTCTTCTGGGGGGAATAGGGCCTGTTCATAGAGTTGGAATTGGGCTGACCCTTGAGATCTCTCTATTGGTTCCCTGCTTCATGCTGCCTTTGCATCGTATATAAACAATACTCTCCCTGAGGTGGGTTACTGCCCTGTCCCCACCCCCACCCAGGTCTTTTTTTTCTTTTTTCCATCTCCTCTTTGGTTGACTACCATATATATCCCTGGAGCCTGGCCCCTACCATACTACCTGGACCTCACTCCAGGAATGTTTGCATACAGTGGGTTTTTTCCTATGACCAGTTTGCATTTTATATTTTTTTAAGCTGACCTCAGCAGTCTCATGTTTCATTTATCCTATTTTGCTTGGCTAACTTTGCCTAGCAAACTTTCCTCCAGTTCTTCCCATGTTGTGATGTGCTTCATGCATTCATCACTGCTTTTTAGGGATGCAGAGTGCCCCGTCATATCCATGCACCACCATTTTTTAATCCATTCAATCTGTTGATGGAAATTTGGGTTGTTACCAATGCCTTGCAACTTTGAACTGTGTTGCAATGAACACTGGAGCAAAGATGTCTGGTCATGGTATGTTTTATGCCTCTTCTGGGTATATTCTCAGTAAGGGGATTTCTGGGTAGTATGATAGCTCAATTTCCATCTGTTTTAGATATCACCAAATCAACTTTCTTAGTGGCAGTACATACCTACAGGTCTACCGACAGTGGGTGAGGGTTGCTCTCTCCCCACGGACCCTCCAACACTTGTTGCTTTCTGATTTTTTGAACGGGGATATATTTGAGGATGTTAGGTGGTATCTCATTGTTGTTTTAATTTGCATTTCTCTTATGGCTAATGATCAGGAACATTTCTTCATATGACTATTGGTCATTAGGATTTCTGCCTTTGTGAAACTTCTTTACAGATCCTTTGTAAGGACAAATACAATTTTTAAAAATTTGTATTTTATTTTTGGAAGTTAGCAGAGTATTATAGATTTTAGTAATAAGGCCTTTGTCTGTTGTGTCATTGCTAAGGTTGTTTTCCCAGGATGAAAAGCCCAACAGCAATGTGGTAGTCAATAGGGAAAAGATGAACACAATCCCACTGAAAAAGGGGACCACACAAAGATGCCCCATGCCCCCGCTACTATTTAACATCATATTGAATGTTTTATTTAACAGCATAAGGTAAAGAAAGGACATCAAAGGTATCCACCTGGATACAGAAGAGGCAAACCTTTGTTATTTGTAGATCATATGATTTCATGTGTGGAAAATAAACTCCACAAGATGAATACTGGAAGCAAAAAAGGAATATGACAGAGTGATAGGATACAAGATCAACAACCAGAAGTCTATTGGACTGCTTTACACATCAGTTAAAACCGCAGAAGAGATTAAAAAAAGGTGGTACCCTTCACAATAGCCAGGCACAAATTGAAATATGTAGGGATATACCTGACTAAAAGAACAAAAAATTTATATGAGGAAAGCTAGAGAACACTATTACAAGGAACCAAGTTATCTCAACAAATGGAAGAATATCCCATGCTCGTGGATTAGAAGACTCATTATAGTATAATTGTCAGTTCTGCCTAAGGCACTATATACATTTAATAAAATCCCGATACAATTATCCTCATCTTTCTTCAAAGAAGTGGAAAACATATGATTACCAACTTCATCTGTAGAGGAAGAAGCTTCAAATTAGCAGAGAACTTCTCAGGAAGGACAGAGTGGCAAGGCTTGCTTCACCTGACTTTAGCACATAGTATGTAGCCACAGTGGTCAAAACTGCAGGACATTGGTATAATGGCAGATACACAGATCAATGGAAAAGAAATGAAAACCCAGAAATAAAATCATTAGCATACAGCCAAGTTATCTTTGATAAGGGCTGAAAACATATCAAATGGGAAGTAGATGCCCTCTTCAACAAGTAGTGCTGCAAAAAAGAATAGATATCTACCTGCAGAAAAATGAAGAAAGACTCTTATCTCGCTCTAGGCACAAAAATAAACTCAAGATGGCTCACAGACCTTGAATAAACCCCCAAACTAACAGGAGCATCATTAAGGGAATTAGAACAAACTTGAAAACTTTGAAGCAGGAAATACATAAGTTATCAGAGATAGGAAAGGACACAAATACAAATGAGTCACAAATTAGCAAGTGAGTTGTACTGAAGATAAAACACCTGTGTGCATTGAAAAAAAAAATCACAAAATGTTAATGGACTAAATGGACCAGTAAGGAGGCAGTGAGTAGCAGAATGGATAAGAAAACAATATCCATCAATATGCTATCTACTAGAAGCACATATCACAAACAAACTAAAAATCAAAATCTATAACTCTAATAAACATATATGTACCCAATGAAAGATCCTCAAAATGGGTCAATCATGTCCTCACAGAATTGAAGAGGATTATAGACACATCAATGATAATAACAGGAAACTTTAATACATCGCTCTGAAGGAAAGACAGAATGTCAAGGGGAAAAAATGAACAAGGACACAAAAAAGCTGAATGATACTATCCACAAAAACCACCTTGTAGACATAGCCAGAAAGCTTCATCCAAGAAAAACACATTATACAGTCTTCTCCAACACACATGAAACATTCTCAAGAATAGACCATATACTAAGTCATAATTGATGCCTCAACAAATTCAAACAATCTGAAATCCTATAATCTATTTTCTCCAACCACAAAGCTATCTAATTACAAACCAACAATAAAATGAACAGAAATGTAACACTCTCTACTTGCTAATTATATGTTTCTATAGATGGAAAAGATAAAAGTATCTCCAAAAAGCCAGCTGGAAATAATCAAGGAATGCAACAAGATAACAGGATATAAAGTGAACAACTAGAAATCAATCAGTGGGTGTCCAATGGAAAGGGCCCCAGAATCACCATATATTTAATACCTCCACTCACCCTTGCAGTGACAAGACAGATTTTGATCTGTTGGGTGTTATCTGCAGTTGGAAGAACTGAGTCAAGAACTTTCACCCTGGCACTAATATGCTTCCAGTGTACACTGCCAAATTATTCAACAAAATGCAGACATGTTTGTATTTATCTTAGCTAAAAAAAATGCAAACACTGTAGATACTCAAATGGAACACTCAAATCATTTAATAGAGATGTTCCCTTTTCCAATTAATTTATCTTTTATACTTTTTAACAAAGTTATTGGCACTTTTGGAAAAGCAACATTTCAAAATATATTTCAGTTCAGTATCTGAGTGGTAAGATAGGACACAATGAGCTCCCACATATGGAAAACACCACCATTTTATAGAGGAATGTTTTAGAAAGTTTCCTGAAGGTAACATTGTTTCCATTTTTCTGGCATATCTTGCACTCTGAAAAAAAGTCAAGCAATTTTTGGAGATATTTCTTTAGAAATGCTGTCATTTCAGTTTGCCTCAAACCACTTTTAAGGAAGTACATTTGTAAAGAAAAATTTCAATATGAGCAAATTTAAAAAATTAGAAATGCTACCCTCAAAATGGCAGAACACCATTAATAATATATGTTGCTCAAACAAGAGGCTATAAAAACCCTCTAAACATTAATAAAAACCTTCCTGTGGAATATTTTTCAGTTTCAGACTTGTAGAGTACTGATATTAATTTAAAGTCATCTGTGTGACTGTTCTAGATCTCAGAGGAGAATAGAGTGTTGCAATATGAATAGTCTATTGTTTGATTTTAAAGTTGTATTTCTGTTAATTTATTAAATTTCATCCAAGTAGGATTGATCCATCTCTTAATTATTCAAAATAAACCAGGACACTCACAACCAAGATGTTTGCTTAAGGATACTTAATGACTATTGGAAAGACAATTCTGATGTATAAATCTATAATGTAATTTATCGACTTAATGAAAGGAAATAATATTATTGTGAAATTTCTTTCTTTTCTTTTTTTTTATTTATTGATTTGTGGTGCCCCAATACCATTTTAAAAATGATCAGTGTAGTCCTTATGTGTCAGGGAAACAAATTCATTCCCTGGGTGGCTGAGCAACATGAGGGAAATAAATTTTTCATAAATGTATCCCCTGAAGGTTGCTATCCTTTATTGTTACACGTTTGCAATGGAAATAGCTTTATTGCTACATAGAGAATATGATAAAATTTAAAGCTTGTGAAAGATGGTTAGGAAAGAAAGATAATATAATAATGTATTACCCATAATATATCACTGCATTTAATACATTTATTTATTTATACAATGCTTTGAGCATATCAAAACAAAGGGAGCACTACTTAAATCAGCATGTTAATCCAAAGAGTAATAAAAGTGAAAAATTAATATCTGTAGGGAGTTGAGAGCAGAAAACACTCTTCCTCCTTCTATATAGAGCACACATATACACATATTTTCCCCTTGGATGACATATATCTATAAATCCAAATTCATCGCATTAATCTGTTTTACTACTTCTATTCTGAATTTACCAGTGTCAAGAGTCCTTCTAAGAGATTATCTCAACAGAAAAATAGAGAAAAAATGTAGCAGAATTCTCATTCTATCATTTGAGATCAGCCTTAACTCTATTATATGTGACTATTTTTACATGAACCATACCACATAAATTAAGACACATAATTAATATTTGGGTAAATTCAGTATAATCTCTATGTTTCTATATCTCAAGGCCCAAAGCAACCTCTCGACCGTTGACCTGAACCAGCCTCAGAGCCACCGTGCAGTTCTGGTCTGATATATTTTGTTTTTTTCTGTGAACTGGGCTGGATCCCAATTCCCAGTGGTTTGATCTGGTTTCGATGATCTTGTTCTGAAAAACCATTACCTTTAAGTTGATATTAAACATAAATGATCCCCTTCCATTTTTGCATGAGACATATAAATGAAGACTTTTTATTGTGAATTTCTGCTGTTCTGGTCTGATATATTTTGTTTTTTTTCTGTGAACTGGGCTGGATCACAATTCCCAGTGGTTTGGCCTGGCCATTCCCCATGATGTTCAATAGCACAGTGTAATTGACTCCATAAATTTACATGCTGTGAGAAACTCAGAGATTAGGGAGGAGTATCAAAATGCCCAAACTCACTGCCATGGACTGATCCTGCCCCAGAGTGATGGTATCATGTAGGGAGAACTGCTCCTGCGACGTTCTGAAGCTGCCACACTTTACTGGAGTACGAAGTGCCATCTTTCTCCTGGGAGCAACTGCTGGTTTCAAACTACTCACCTTGAAGTGAGCAGCCCAACGCGTAAGCCAGCAATGCAATTCAGACCATAGAGCTGATAGTACTTCTCAGGAAAAATCACCTAATTCCTATATAACTCACTGTTTGGGGGAAGTCTGCCCACTTCGTTCCTGTGTCTGGATCATTCACCTCAGGTTCTCTAGACTCTTGCCAAGATCTGACATCAGCGGGCTGCCATCTTGCCTGCCAGACGTATGCTTATCCTCCAGTCACAAACCTGACTCACTAGCGTTTGATTTGTCTCCATAGCATGTGGTATTCCTGCCAATTCTGGGTTCATCGGCCGCAGAAGCTGTGCCGACAAGAGAAACCTTTACAGCAGTGGTTCTTACCCTGCCTAACTCTGAGACCCTTTAATCAGTTCCCATGTGGTGGTGCCCTCCAATCCTAAAATTATTTTCCTTGCTACATTATAACTGTTATTTTGCTACTGTTATGAATCATAATGTAAATATCTGATATGCAGGATGTATTTTCATGATTACAAATGGAACAGAAAGCATCACGATCCATCATGAAAGCAATGTGCAAGTATATATTGTGAAATATTTCTTTCTAATTACAAATAAATGAAATTTAGTATGGAAGCCTAGTGTGGCATGGGTAGCAGTCTTTACGCCAGGTACTCTTATGTAGATGTCTCTGCAGGTGGGTGTATCTGCACCTGGAGATATAAAGGAGTGATGTCATGCTTCCTAAGACCATCTTAAATATGTGTTTTCCAAAGAGGTCGTGAGGTACAGGTTGAGCACCACTGCTGTAGAGCAAGCAGGGCTGTCCCTGGGGCTTTTTCTGAAACTGGCTCTTTCTGGGAGTACAAAGTCTTGTCTTTCCCCTGAAGACGTGGTAGGCAGTTTTGTGGTTAGAAGGGGTTAAACCATTAAATCACCAGGGCACCTTCAAATTTGACATGATATATGTGTACTGGTTAATTTTTAAACACGTTTGCTTTGTTTTTCAATGTATTCAATCATCTGACCATTAAAAGTCGTTAAAGCTCTGTTACACATTCACACACTAGTCTTTTAACCAAAGTTGAAGACTTTGGCTTTTCTAGGGGCAGCAATGGGTTTTTCTGGGGCTAGAAGGCGCACTCGCGGGGTGGTGGTGATGAGTTAGGCTGCTAATCACAAGGCAGGCAGCTCAAAACCACCCAGTGCTCTGTGGGTGGAAGGCCTGGCTTTCTACTGCCGCGGAGCGTTACACCTTCAGGAACTCAAAGGGGCAATTCTCCCCCGCTGCATCGTGAAACTGTGAGTTGGCATTGACTCAACTTCAGGGATTTTCTCAATACCTTGCCTCTGGTCACTTTCAAAATGCTAGTCTCAGCTTGAAGAAACCTATATAATTTTTCTACATTCAAGCCAACCCGTACTGATAAAACTACATATAGGATTAGAATCAAAACTACATTAGTGTATGTACAGTTTAGTTTATATATAAGGCACTCTATAGAGTATGGATATTAACATTTATAATAGCTTTAGTCACCATATGTGTGTATGTGTATATATGCACATTTGGCTAAAGTTCTTGCAGACTAACCCAAAGGTCAGAGGTTTGAAAGCACCAGTAACTCTATGGGAGGACGATGTGGCAGTCTCTACTTCTATAAAGATTCACCACCTTGCAAACCTTACAGGGCAGGTCTAGTCCAGGTCATAGGGTCACAATGAGCTGGAATTGACTTGATTCTTTGCATTTATTTTGGAGAGAGAGAGTGAGAGAGAGAGAGAGAGACAGAGAGAGAGAGAGAGACAGAGAGAGATTATAGTACATTGTAGTATTTAGGAATAAAAGAAATCTATAGTAGGTGTACATTGTCCTATAACTACTGGTCAGTTATTATCATCATTGGTCATGGTTGAAATTGTCTTCAAGAGGTCTCTGATTCTGCTGACCTTAAGTATAAAAAAATCTCAGTTTTACTGTGCTTGAGCTCATTGTTGAAACAATCATATCAATTATTATTCCCAAGAAAGACCTCACGTGTTTTCAATGGCATTTAGAACTGGCATGTTAAATGGCATCATACATACATAGTAGAGAATTATGAGGTATAATTGTCTAATGACCAGAAATTTTGATTCTGTAAATCATTACCTTTATAATGACTGATATTTATAGCTCCTGAAGTAAAACCAGTAAAATAAAATAACCTCAGAGATCTAGTCGTATTTAGATTAACATTCAAATATGAGGGGGGTACCCAAAAAACCCAAGGCTCATTTGGGGAATTTTTTGTAAGGGGAGAGTACATTTGCAGTTTATTACATCAGGTCAGACTGTTAATCAGGCTTTTTAGTCAGAGGTTCTGAAAAGGTTGTATAATAGTATGCAATAAAAAGGCCTGACTTGTGGCAGATGAGGGACTGGTTCTGCCCCCCAACAATCCACCGGCTCATGCAGCCATCACTGTGTACCAGTTTTTGGCAAAAAGATCCCCAGCATACCTCTCGTATTCCATGTACCTGTCGCAGCTGACCTTACTCCATGAGACTTCTTTTTGTTTCTGTGAATGAAGAACGGCATGAAAGGTCATTTGACTAAGTAGAAGAGGTAAAGAAAAAAAAAAAAACAAGGGAGGTTCTATCAGCCATCCAAACAGATGTTTGAAAAAATTTTTCCAAGAATGGAATTGCAGATTAGACTAATGTATTAAGTGTAGTGGAGAGTACTTTGAAAGTGATAAGGTTGCTTTGTAAAAAAAATAAATAAATTCATAGCTTTGAAAAACAAAATTCCAACTTTTGGGGTACCCTTCATGTACTCTCTGGTGGTCATGTCAGATCAGTGTTGGTTGTTTGGAAGTGTTAGTCAAGGTTGGCAGTTCCAATCCCTTGCTCCCAGGGAGAAAGATGGACATGTTATCTGCCTGATTAAGAATTACCAATAGGAAACCCTGCAGAGGACCACTCTGAGTCAGAATCAGCGTGAGGGCAGCAGTCAGGCTTTTGTGTTGATGATGATAGAGGGAAAATGATTGATGTTCTTTTGGAGAAGTTTACTTAAAACATGAATCTGCACATCTGACTCAAACAATTGCAAAGGAGATCTTGGATTCTGCTGGATTCTAGCAGGGTGAGTTAGTGCTCTAATCCCTTATAAACTGGTTGAGTGGCCAGACTCTAGATTTTAGAGCAGTGAAAACCTGCGAGCCTCTAGAATGAGGGTCAGAAATCAGTGGATCAGGAAAAGAACTAGGAGTCTTTATGAAAAGAATAAATTTTGCAAACTAATTATTTGCTATATTAAAGAAAATGTTTGACTATATCAGATCATGGTGTTGAAAGGTGGGTAGAATTTAACAAAACAAAATAAAACAATGTTTAACAGCTCCACAAGATCAGTAAGTATTTGGAAAAGAAAATGAAGCAAGAAGAGTATAAAATATATAATAAGGATAAATTATGCCAGGCATTATGTTTCATTTGAGGAACTGAAATTAGGTTTAATAATTAAAAAGTAGATATGCTTGTACAAGAGACATTTTAAATAAAAGTGCATAAAGAAATATTGAAAGAGGAGAGGCATTAAGAAATAACAGGGAAAGCAAATAATAAAAAACTTGCATAGTGATACTATATCAAAGAAAAATTAAAAATTAAAAAATACACATTAAGGATGAATATGGTGTTAAAAAAATAAACAAATTATTAAGTTGGAGCAAAATGCCACACACATCAAGCATAGCAAAATAAATAAACAAAAACCAACCACTAAGTGCTTGCCAAAAATCTCTAAGAATAAGTAAAAAAATGTTAAAAATAAAACAAAGACAGATTTTATGTTATAATCAGCTTTAGACACAGTGGCTACAACAGTTTCTCAAGCACAGCCACAATTGTGAGGATGACCCAGGGCCAGATAGTGTCTCCTTCTGTCATCCAAAGGGTCTCTGTGCGGCAGCAGTCCCTCAGAAGACCTCCATAAGAATAGGTAAAAAGGGGCTGAGCCCCAGTGGTGTAAGCGGTTGAGTGTGGGACTGCAGCCTGTGGGCTTGGCAGTTCAAATCCAGCGGCGACTCTCAGGAGCAGCACTGGGTAGCGCCCACGACCACCAGAGGCAGTGATGCAAAAAAAAAAAAAAGAATAGGTAAAAAGGAAGGCTAACATGAATAGAATTGTGCAAGCACAACCTGAAATTTTATTAAAATTTTGTAGCCATATCTAAAAAGATAGATAACTTTACACTTATCCAATACAGAACACTCCTGTTCTTAGTGTTCTTTGGAGATGTACAAAAATGATTATGAAGTTGGGCACTGAAAACACATCAGGACGACGTTCCAGGAAATCCTGCTCACAATTACTCAAAGGAGAATACTCCAAGCATCTTCCCACCTTGTGAAGACACCCCTGTGGGGAAGTTTAATTAGTGAGAGTTAGGAGTTTGGGGCTCAAAGAGCCACATGAAGTAGCTCACTGCCCAAAGTCAGATACATCTTTTGTTTTGTTTTGTTTTGTTTTTTGGGGGGGCATCACTGCTCTCCGGTGGTGGGAGTAGGAGGCCCAGCCCCACTGCTGGAATTGAACCTCCGTCCGAGTGGGCCGCAGTCCCGCGCACAACCACTACGCCACCGGGGTTCAGCCCGATACATCATTTTTTAAAATTGTTTTTACTCTTTACTTTTTCACTCTTCAGGGACCTCCACCTCCTTTTTCTTAGGCAAATGAGAGGAAGGAAGGAAGGAAGGAAGAAGAAGGAAGGAAGGAAGGAAGGAAGGAAGGAAGGAAGGAAGGAAGGAAGGAAGGAAAAAAGAAAGGTGAGGAGAGAGGTCGTGTTTCAGTCTTTTCTCTCATATACTTTTTATTGTAGAAGTTTCAATATACTTCACATATCATACAATTTAATTATAGGAAGAAGGTTTGTTAAATCATCATCACAATCTATTTCAGAACATTCTCTTCTTATACTCAGTGTGGTTAGTCCGTATTTCTTGACCGCACTTTGTTTTCCCTTGCCATGCTACCAGGTAATTATCAATTCAATTGCTGTCTATAGGGATTTCAAGTGCAGAAAATCATAGCAATGCAGACAAAATACAAGCAAAGAACAAAACACCAAAAAGAAATCATCAATAAGTAGACAAAACAGAAAAACACAATAAAAAAGCAAATTTATTAAAAACTGAAACCACTCTAAAATGGATCAAATGGAGGTCTAATGATAAAATATTGCATTTTTAACATGACTATATCTGCCATAATCAGCTGTACAAAGCTCTATCGCTGACAGCAAGGTTGCTCACACTTCCTGATCTAGTCAGAGAGGAGTCACTGGAGGCTTAATCCTTGTGTGGAGCTTGCAAATGGATTTTTAGGTTTCACTGTCATCCATAGTCTTCAGCCTCTAGCTGTTTACTTTTAAGCTCTGATGCCATTCCCTCCTTTGAATTTGGATTTTATGATCATAGTCCTTGGGTCAAATAGGCTGGTGTGCTTTGTTCATGTGGATTTAATTGATTCTTCCTTATTGTAAGAGACACTTTTAAAGTCCAGACACTATTCTTCTGATAGCTCAGCACCTTCTGGTTTCTTCACTATGAACATCTTCAGTGATCTCAGGAGGATGAGCAGCAGGGACATTTCTCATACCTTATTTTTTTTTAATCAGCAAAGCTTCTTTATTTGATAGTTGATATCAAAATATCAGCCATGAAATTTATTTAAGATTTCTTCCAATTATATTGTTCTTCTGTTCTAAACTTTTAAATGACTTCTTATGCTGCCTAAAATAAAACATAAAGCATGTTCAGTGACTTATAAGCCCTCTATTGATACTATCTTCTATTATCCTTCTCATGTACTCTACTGAACCTACATTGACCACTTTTCTATTTTGCTAAATACCTATGCCATCCCAATGTCCACTGTTCCATGTGCGTGAGTCTACCCAGGGACCTTCATATGACTGGCTTTCTTATTTTCTTTGATCTTTGGAAAATATAGTTTCATTGTGGGCCCCTTTATCATTATATTTAAAATTGTAATTCCTTTCTAACCTGAATGCCTAAGTCCCTTATTACTCTAATTTAACCATGCTATATTTTAAATTTTCATTCCTTATTATGGTATAAGCTACCTGTTGGCAGAGACTATCAGTAACAATAGGCAGAAGGAACCAGTATCTTCTTAGTACTGCCAGCTACTAAGTACATTCTTAAAAGTCAAATTCTTTCTTTATCTAAACGATTCTATTCAACTAAATATGGCCTTAGGGCTCTAACAGCATTAAGCCAGGACTGGGTTTTCTGTCAGGCATTTTGGCCTTCTGTTAGGCATTTTGACTAAGCAGCATTGTCTCAGAGGAAAAGTTCAAGGGGCCATTTTCCCCATTGAACTCAAACTATACATCAATCACATTCATTTTCACCATTTCAAACAGGAATAGTGAAAGGCCATGACCAAGGAAAAGAATCAAAGTGTTAACTTCCCATGTTCTTTTCAGAAAACAATCGAGCAACAGTGTGGCCTTATCTGACCTCTGGCTATCTAGGAAAAAAAACTACCATAAACCATAAGTCAAACAATATCCATGCTCCATTTTTATGATTTTTTTCTCTAGTACCTCACTCTTGGTACCACAATATGTTCGTCCAGGGTTGGCTTTTGATTAAAAATTTGGTCTATGTGGAACAACAAAAATTTTCATAGAATGCAAAAACATTATTACAATATATTTTAATTTTAAAATGCTGCAGGATGCTGTTAAATTGTTAAAAAGCAGGACATTTGGTCACTTTAGTGTAAGAGAGAGTTTTTTTTTATCAAAGAACAATTGTATATTCAGCAAACATCACAGTCCAGTCCAGACCAAGTCCATAAATCTGATATTAGCCCATATGTTCGATACTTCTCCATAAATTCCTCTTTAGGCTCACACAAAACAAGCAATGGTGCTGAATGCAGCTCTCAGGGTGTGGTTCTTCAAAAGGAAGGTGACGCATACAAAGAGGTATGAAACAGAGGCCCACCTCCAGGTAGAAAATGAGGAAGTTCCCAGAATCCTTATGAGAAGTCCATGCCCACAAAGAAGCATCAGCAGACTGTGATCTTATTCACAGGCTAAGTGCCACTCCTTTATTCTTTTTGTCAAGTTGACATGAAATTATGTAACTACCACAGCTTGATTATTTTCTCTTTTTGATAATTAAAAGTAATTAATCTTTTGAATAAAAGCTTCAATTAGAGGGCTGAGCCCCGGTGGCATAGTGGTTGTGTGCGGGACTGCGGTCCACTGGGACGGAGGTTCAATTCCAGCAGTGGGGCTGGGCCTCCTACTCCCACCGCCAGAGAGCAGTGATGCCCCCCCACCCCCCGCCAAAAAAAACGCTTCAATTAGGAAATATTAGCTGGTCATAGATAATTTCACCTATTTTAAGGAATGTGTGAGTTACTTAAACAAATAGTTTTGCTTAGATCTGAAAAGTAGTTCCCTCATGATAATTCCTAACCATCTGCTATTGATTTTGGAGTCAATGCTTATATAAAACCAGGAACTGAAATTGATCCACGTTTTCATTATTCTTTGAAATAATGTTTTAAATTCCGTAATTTTGAAAATGCAATGTTGATTTCTACCAATGTTACTGCTTTGAGGTTGTAGAGCTAACCCTTGCTAAGATAAATAATAAAAAAAGTTTTTATTTTTTCCTTGTTCCAATTTTTGGCCTTACATAAATGATTTACTATATTGACCCATGGTATTAATATGATACTTGATGAAATTTTATCAGATTTATTATCTAATTGAATTTCTTAGCAAATTTAATCCTAGGTTCTCACATATAATGCCAATTTTCTCACTGAACATTGCTAAATGAATTGGTTCAATAGAAATTCATTTGATGTCACAATGTCAGAGTTTGAATATAAGAAGAGAGTGATCATGGAGAAATAGATCTGCATGTACGTATTTACAAGTTTAGTAATCAGCTGGCAGATGGACATTGGCCCTCCACTCAAGTACTCCCTCAATGCAAGAACACTTTTTTCTATTAAACTGGCATTCCATGATGTTCTCCTTCCCAACATGAAGACAAATGTGTGCATATGGTGACTGACTATCAAAAGATATAGCATCTGGGATCTTAAAGGCTTAATGGTAAACAAGTGGCCACCTCTCTCAGAAGCAACAAACCCACATGGAAGAAGCACACCAGCATGTGTGACCACAAGGCATTAAAGGGATTGGATATTAGGCATCAGAGAACAAAATAAATCATATCTTTCTGTGCCCACCTTTCCAATATGATCGCTGAGGACTAATGTGTGCATAAGCAAATGTGAAGAAACTGATGGTGCTTGACTGTGTTAGTCCAGATAAACTAGAGAAACAAATTCATAAAATTACTTATGTTTGTAAGAAAGAGGTTTATATACAAGAACAAGTGAACATTGAGAAAACATCCAAACTTAGTCCAGTCCATGTCTACACATCTGACCTTAGCTTATATGTCTGGTACCAGTTTAAAAGTCTTCTTCAGAGTCAGGAAATGACTCTGACATGACATACAATGACATACAATGACATACAATGACACTGACTTCAGTACAATCACAAGCCATATGGGTAGAATGTCTTTGGATCTAGTGGTGTTGTAAATATCTCAGTGCTGGCAAGGGTCTCCAAGTGGCTCCTCCAGTTCCCAGGTCATGATGTATATCAGGGTAGTGGTGTGTGTCTTGTCATCAGAGCATCTCTAAGTGCGAGAGAGTCATAATGTCTTCTACTTCTAAGAAGAAATTACCATATATTCCAGAATTTTCTTGAGAAGGTCATGCTCACACAGAGGTCTCATTGGCTAGCTCAGATTGACAGTCTTGACTCCACCCCTGTGCTCTTAATCCTCAAATTGACACCAGATTAGGTGACTGCACCAGTTATCAAATGATGTAGTGTCTGGGCTCTTGAAAGCTTGAAGGTAAGCAAGCAGCCATATAGCTCAGAAGCAACAAAGTCCATATGGAAGAAGGACACCAGCCTCTGTGATCCCGAGTTTTCGACGGCATCAGCTATCAGCCATCATGAAACAAAAATCATATAATTGTCAATGAGGGGGAGTGAAGTTTGGGGACCCAAAGCCCACCTGTGGGCAACAGGACATTCCCTTACAGAAGGGTTGAGGGGAAGAAATGAGTCAGTTAAGGGGCAGTGTAGCAATGAAGAAACATAAAACATTCCTTTAGTTCTTAAATGCTTCCTTGCTCCACTATCATGCTCCAAATTCTACCTTATAATTTCAGCTAGACCACAGGGGATCCAGGACAGATGATGCCTTCCGGACCAATGGTGAGAGTGGCGATACTAGGAGAATAGAGGGAAGGTGGGGTAGAAAGGGGGAACTGAGTACAGGATCTACAAGTAACTTTCTCTCTGGGGGATTGACAACAGAAAAGGAAGTGGACAGTGTGAGATATGACAAAATAATAATAATTTATAAATTATCAAGGGTACATGAGGGAGAGGGGAATGCTGAGGGAGGGGAAAAATGAGGAGCTGATACCAAGGGCTCAAGTAGAAAACAAATGTTTAGAGAATGATGAGGGTAACAAATGTGCAAATGTGCTTGACATACAATGGTTGGATGTTTAGATTGTGATAAGAGTTGTATCAGCCCCAATAAAATGATTTTTTTTAAAAGTTGTTTCCTGAGACAAATTTTTTCACTAAATCTGATATAGTCCATTATATGCTTTCACATACAGTTCCGCTTTCTTATCCCATCAAGTGGGATTATGCAGTCATCAATGCTATCAGCTCTCTGTTCCCCACTTCCCTGCCAACTCTTTCAGAACCCCCAGGGAACCATTACTGTTACTGTTTCTGAATGGTTATCCATCTTGGCTTTAAGTACCACACGAACTTAAATATACAAATGAACATATTCAAATTTAACATGATTTATGAGGTACCATAAATAAAAATGCTGATAGTAAGGAGAGGAAATATTAAAGAACTAGAGGATAGTTATGTGTTTCATGATTGCTATACCACACCCTGACTTTATCATCCCTTCTGTGTAGTGCTTCTGAGAGAAAATGTCAAATTACCTTGTGTGTGGGGTTTGGGTCTCCACTATATCCACGCCCATTCATATCAATTTGGTTGCTTTTTTTCCCCTGTTGTTGCTTGTTTTTTAAAACTTCTGATACCTATTTCCATCTAAACCTCATGATCACACAGTCTGGTATGCTTCTATGTGCACTTTGTTGTGCCCCTGCTGAATGGCTACTTGCTTGACTACAAACCTCTTAGACCCCAGATGCTGCATCTTTTAAAAACTGGACACCATCTGCTTTCTTCACCACATTTTCTTTTTTTGTTTTTTTTTTTGTGGGGGGGCATCACTGCCCTCAGGTGGTGGGAGTAGGAGGCTCAGGTTTTGCTCCGTGGAGCTGGAATCGAACCTCCATCCCAGTGGGCCGCAGTCCCGCGCACAACCACTACGGCACCGGGGCTTAGCCCCCACATTTTCTTATGTACCTGTGTTTCTCAGGATTCTCTGGAGAAACAAAACCAGTGTGTGTTTTTATATATAATTTAATTAATATAATTAATTAAATATATAATTTATTTATATATATATAATTTCCATAGAACATTTAGTATCCTGCAAGTCCTTCAACTCATAAGGGCTCCTGGGTCCAAGGTCAAGGAAGCAGACAGTGGAGTCACAAGGCAAGGCAAAGCAAGCAGAGTCAGCCTACAGGCAGCAAACAGCAGGATGGTTCCCAAACAGTCAGTAGCTCAGGAGCTTAGCCAAGCTGTCCTGCATGGGATGTCCAAAGCAAGCAACGCAAGGAAACGGGATCCATCAGTGGACATACCAGCAGTCTGGAAAAGCAGGTCTCGAAAGAGCCTCAAGGTCCACCCTTCTTGCCGTCAACTTTAGAACCTTTACTATGTCCATTCCCATCCTTATTGCTTCAGTTTTCATCTCTTCCCCTCCCCGTCCTCCTAGGAACTGTTGGTCATGTCAATGTATTCTTAGGACCACCTATCCTGTCTATAAATAGACATTAAAAAGGAAGATCATACAAGTCTGATAAGGATCATGAAAGAGAGCAAATGAATAGCTCTCTGTTAAATAGGAAGAAGGACATGTCATAATCCATCCACCCAGTCCCCTTTGCTTTCAGGTTTCCATATCCTGGGACCCACTTACCTAACAACACATATACTTTTTTAGTCTTCAGCATTCATGTCCAGAGGGCGAGTATCCTAAAAGTCCCCATTGCTAATCCTGCAGTCAGGGATGGAGTGGTCCTGCCCACACCACTACCCCCGTTATAACTGTAAATACCTTTAGACTCAGTGTATCTCCCTTTTGTGTAACTCCAACCAGTACAAACGTGGTGCCAAGTGCTGGCCCCTGAGTCAGAAGGTTGCAATCAGGGTTATCTGTTTTAATTCTCAAGGCAATGCTACTCCATTCTCTCCTCATTGTCATGGTTTCTGCTGAGAAGTCTGAGCATATTCCTATCTGATTACTCTTATAGGTAACTGCATTTTTTTCTCTAGCTGCTTTTATTATTTTCTACTTTTTCTCAAAATTGGATAATTTGACAACTATATACTTTGGTGTGGTCTACTTGGAATTCAATATAGTTGGTGTCCTCTCTGCTTCCTGGATGATTATCTTATTAACCTTTATTATATTGGGGAAGTTTTCTTCTAGGATTCCCCTCACTATTTGGGATGTTAGTTTCTTCCTTACATCTTGTCCTGATATCTCAATCATTCAAGTTTTGTTTCATTGTCTCACATTGTTCTCAGGTTTTCTTCAGCTTGAATTATCTTTCTTGGATGTCTCACATTTTTTGGATTCTGCTTGGGTTTCTTCAAGGTCAGTGATAAGGTACTCTGTTTTCTCTAGCCTGTTTGTGAAATCTTTTACTGTTTTCTTTGTGTATGCTTCATTGTCCCTTAAGTCTCCCCTTTTCTGCATTGATTCCCTCATATCCTGTATGACTCTAGCAGCATTCTGAAGATTGTTTTTTCTGTGGTGGTTCAAAATCTGCTTCTTATATGTACATTGCTAGGTTCAGGATCTCCTCAGACTTTGTATTGTTGTTTTTTTTTCCTTCTTGCTTTATTTTAATGCCATTGTTGTGGGTTATTATCCCGTGTCATTTTGGCGGAGCTTGATGCTATTTTGGGGGGAGTCTAGGAGTCCTGTCTTTTATTTCTCAAAGGCTGGAAGAATGGTTCTAAAGACTACCTGTAGACAGCTTCCCTGCTGGTCTCATTTGGATTGACACTCTCTCCCTGTTCAGAAAGGATTATCTATTTGGAGAGGGACTCAGGTGTCTCTCTCAGGCAGCATAGGTGGGTTGGTCATGAGCAGTGATGATGTCATTGGGCAGGCTGATTGCATGCAGCAAGGGCAACTCTCATAGTCTAAAAGAAGGGGGTGGGGGAGGGAACTGGGTGCAGGCTGGCTGCAGACACCAATGAAGGCCAGTTGCAAGGAGTGAGAGTAACATACTGGGCAAGTCTATTGTATGCTGGTTGACCTAAGTTCATGGAACACATAGGGGAGAGAGCAACTCAGGGGGCCTGGGATCAGAGGGATATGGGATATGTACTTACTTGATTAGGTGGTAGAGAATAGGAATTGTCGTGGTGTAGAAAGCAAGTATTTGGCCTTGTGGTGTTTGGGTGCATTAAGAGTATATTAAATCTTCCAGAGTCTCTTCTTGATCCAGTACATTATGAAAGGAAGATTGTAGTCCTTTAATTATTTATGTTTATAACAGAAGACCCCTCTATGGTAGCATGATTCACCACCCCAAATTCTCCAATCCCTTCATACAGTTCTAAGACAGATACAGGCTATTGTAGTGGGTGCCCCTGAGATGAGGGAATTGTGATCAGAATGTGGTCTGGATAGGACCAGTGGGACCTTGTGATCCCTGGCTACCTCAGCAGGGGTGGAGAAGGTCACTGAGTAACCCTAACATGCTGAATCCAAATTCCTGTGGCAGGGAAAGGAGTCCTGAAGTTTTTTTCCCTCATACACTAATAAGAATGGGTCTAACAACTGTATGGCGTCAGCTACATCGTGAAACTAAGTGGAATCTCCCTCCCTGGTGACTAGCTCTCTCCTAGAAAGCTGGGGTTATCTAAATGAACCACTGTGCGATGCCCTTGAGGCATAATCCAATCTTGTTCTGAGTCGGGGTCATGTTTCTGTGGTCTTTGATTGACCTGCTTTGATAGGTAGTCAGCTAGAGAGGAGCATTTGACCAGTGTGAGAAGAAGGGGAAGATCTGGCTGTGAAGTCTAAATTACTCCTGCCATGCCCTGTATCTGAGTCCCACTTTAAAGTTCCCTGTGTTGGTCTGATTCAATAGTGGGGCAGGGCTTCATCCTGAGTTAGAGTAGGAACTTCATTGGGATGGGGGAAAGGAGGACTTTGTGTGGTTCCCCAAGGCCAAGAATGAGAATGGGGGATCTGAGCTGACTCCCACGGTGCTGAGAAGCCAGGCCCTGTCTAGGTTTCCCTGCCTGGTCTCTTTGGCAGTTGTTCTCTGAGTCACGTGAAGAGAGATGGAAATATTTTACTTTAGCACCATCTTCTTGGATGTCTTCTTAAAACTATTTTTGTGCTTTTTTTTGGGGGGGGGGCATCACTGCTCTCTGGTGGTGGGGGTAGGAGGCCTAGCCCCACTGCTGGAATTGAACCTCTGTCCCAGTGGACTGCAGTCCTGCGCACAACCACTATGCCACCGGGGCTCAGCCCTATTTTTGTGCTTTCTTTTCATTAATTGCACATCGTAAAAAAATATCCAGCAAGAAAAATAACAAGTACTATGTTGTTGTTGCCAGAGGCCATTGAGTTTGTCCTGACTCAGAGAATCTTTGTCCCTCCAAATGAAACACTTCCATATCCTACGGCATCTCATCCAGTGTGTCACTCTAGCTCATTGATGATATTCCTCTTTATTGCACACTCTCTACTTTTCCAAGCATGATATCTTTCCCCAGGAGCTTACCCTTCTTGATAACCATGGAAAACTATGAAAGAGTGTCTCATCATCCTTCCTTGTAAGGAGTGTTTAGCACTACTTCTTTCTAGACAGATTTTTATATTCTTCAGCCATTTCATAGTACTGTCAATGTTCTTTGCTAACAGCATGCTTCAAAACTGTCAAATCTTTGTCTTTATTTTCATTATTTAACTTCTGTATGCATATACGACTGCATACCCAAGTCTTCAAATGGCCACCTTTGATTTTTAACACTTTAAAGGGATTCCAATGCAATAAATGTAGCCCTTGATTTCTTGACTGTTGCTTCCATAGGTATTGATTATGGATACAAGTAGATTTGAATCCTTAAGAATGTGAATCATTCCTCCAATTATCATGGTGGTACTTATTGTTCCAATTGTGAATATTTTTGTTTTCCTCAGGTTCAAGTGTTGTTCATATTGTAGACTGTAGTGTTTGATCCAAATCAGCAAGTGCTTCACTTCCTATTCAGTTTCAGCAAGCAAAATTGTGTCACTTAAACGTTGCTGCTTATTAAGGGGTCTTCCTCCAATCGTAATGTTAGATTCTTATTTGTATAGTTCAGTTTCTCAGATTATTTATTCAGTAAATATACAGATTAAATTCATATTTATCCTTATCCAACCCTGCTGCATATATTTGCTGCTTTTAAATCATTCAGTCTTATTTTGTTCTTATACATAATGGTCCCTTGGTCTAAACACAGGTTCTACATAAGCATAATTTAAAGTTTTGGAATCCTTAATCTTTACAGCGTTATAACAAATGATTAAACACCAGACCATTCGACATTATATATATTTTTTTAGCTCAGGATTCTCAGCCTATCTTGTTGAATTTTATATTTAATTTTGAACATTATGAAAAGCATTCCTGCCATCAAGTCAAGGCTGACTCACAGTAGCCCCCGGTGGCTTTTCAAGACTGTAAATATTTATGGGAGTAAAAAGCCCAGTTTTTTCTTGCAGAGCTGCTGTTGGTTTTGAAGTGCTAACCCTGTGATTACAGCCCGATGCTCAACCACGAAATCGTCAGGGCTTCTATAATATGGTCCCTTAATTAAGATACCACTAGAACGTAATACCTTTTTCCCACGTTGTTCAATATTTCCTTTAGACACCAAATGAATAATGTGCCTGTTTAATGTAATGATTCTGTTTATGAAATCAACATTATAGAATAATATTTGTAGTTTTCTCTATTTTATTGATTGATATAAGAAATGGCAAGGGAAAATTATAGTATTTTGAATTAGGACTTAATTTTCCAGAGAGGAAAATGGGTTTCTGCTATAATTCACAATTAATCTTATTTCTGATTGAAAAAATAGTGTTTGGGTCATAAGATCATTTTTCTGAACCTTCCTGTCTTATATTGCAAAGTTTTTCACAATGGTCACAGTAATGGAATGATATAAGCATTTATGATGTGTTTATAATAAAATTATGCTATTGTATTTATAGTATATTAATATCATGATAAATGTCATCTGCTCTTAATACTAAAGAACTGATGGGATCTAATACAAGGAGCTTAAATAGTATTATGTCCTTTTGTATTTGGATTGATGCATTTTATTTATGAATTTCATTTACACAAATTTCATTCCTTGAGTTTTTATCTCAATATTTGCTGGTAGAGAATATTATAATGTCATCAAGGTCGCAATTGAAAATTTTATTGATACTGACATACATCCTTAGCATAGTGACCATGTGCTCAATTGAAATTTGCATCATTTAAGTTTAATATTTGATGTATAGTGAATGACATAGTCACATTTCTCCAAAGGCTTTACATTGCAATTTTAATAGTCCTATTTTATGTTCAATTTCAGAAAATACAAAGCCATGCAGCATCAGATTTGTAATAAATGATGGGCTTAGTGCTTAGACATTAGTTATATTTTGAATGAAAAGAATGTATTCAAATTAATGATTATATATATACCATTCTGAAAATACCAAACTTTGTTTTATTAATTATAAAGTGATCACATTTAAGGAACATAGTTGTGTCTGTTAGCATATTTTAAATGTATGTGACTTTAGATGTAGAATAGTTTTAAGATATTCACTAATTGCTAAAACTTTTAGATTTCTCAGATAATACTGTACAATGCACTTTTCCCACCACATAAGAAACACAGCGATTAAATGATAATACTTAATGTATAGTAATATTAGATTTTCTCTGACAGAAAATTAGAAGAGCCCAAAGATATAAAAATTATCTGAAGGTAATCAAAACCTTCAAACAAAGCTGTTCTCAGTAGGGAATCCCAGAAGGAATTTGTATAGCTACAAGTTAAGTGACAAAATTTTTGCAAATATTAAGTTTAAGTGTTGTAAACTTCTTTTACATATTATTTTAAAAATCTATTTCCAACAAATGGTTATCTAATTTCTGTTTATATAGTACAATAAAAGTGTTTTCTTTTGGGCTGAGCCCCAGTGGTGTAGTGGTTGAGTGTTGGACTGTGGCCCACAAATCCAGCAGCAGCTCTCTAGGAGCAAAGCTGGGCCTCCCACTCCCACTAGAGGGCAGTGATGTCTCCCTCTCCAAAAAGAGTGTTTTCTTTAATCTTCTTAAGTTTCCTTAAAAAATACTTAACATCCGTCTCAAATAATTGTCAGTAGTCAAATTATGAATCAGGGTGATTCATTCTAAATCTCTTATTTTCAATCTTATTTTAATATTTTTATGGTAAAAGACCCACTTGGTCGCTTGATGACATGGTTAGGTTTCAAACACCAAAATGTTATATAAAAATCAGCACTCATTGGAATGTATATAAAAATCAGCACTCATTGGAAAATGGAGGATGACCACGTCAGATCGCAAAATGCAAAAACCAAGATAGTATTACATAGCTACCACATAACATTATGTAATCATCATTCAGCTACATTAACGTATAACCCTAGCCATTCTTAGTCTCACTTAAAATCCCAGTGTTTGTTACTGGCAGATGTACATCCTGAGTGCACCAGTCAAGCAGTGGACTTTTAATATGGTAGTAAATGTGAATGATTGGATAATGAGATTCCAGCTAAGTAAGGAGTAATTGTAATCATAATAATTCCTTTTCTTCTTTCCTTAGGATTGTTGTGAAATCTAATAATCATTTACATGAAAGTATATTTTACATTTAAAGGGGTTGCCTATATCAATTCAGAATTACATCCTACTGTTCTAATGAGATTGAATATAGAGAATAAAAAGAGTGCAACCTTGAGCGGATTTGTTCTCTTTAAATATACAGTATACAGAAATGAGAAGATGAGAGCATCATGTTTAAGACCAGTGAAGGAGTGTTTTTATTTCTAAGAAAGAACCTGGATTGTCTCTTAAGTTGTATGCCCACTAACGGACTTTAAGAAAAAATAACTTGGGCATAAATATTTTTTTCTGGAATAGTCTTCTGCTTCTGCAAAATGAGGCCTAATGGTAATTCTTAAACAAAAGTCAATTGTAGCTTTGCTTTTCCCATAGTCAGTGTCTGATTCCATTACTTACAGTTGTATGAACTTGAATAAGTCGATCCAGTCTCTAAACTTCTATTTCTTCTCTCAGGATGGCAACCTAACTATCAAGTTGAAAGAGCAGAACTCCAATAGGGCACAATCATGGAGCAATTTTATTTTCCTTCCCTTTCAAACCAGCTTGGTGGATATTGTTCATCTTCCCTGGCATGAAATCTCAAAAGAAGTTCTATGCTTTTTAATTGGTCAAACTTAGATACAAAATAAACAACAGCAACAAAACAAACAAACAAAAGACCATTCAGATGTCAAGTCAAAAAGAAAAACACCTACTCCATTAAAATATTATTACTAGAATTTCAAATTTCATTCAAAATGAAAATACTTCTCTGCATATTGATTATTCTTCAAAGTGGAAAGTAGCAGTAGGGAAGAGGGTATTCAGTTTTCCACCTTGTTTTTCCTAGTCCTCCTTTTTCTATCCCTCACCACTCAGCTCAGAGAAAGCCCTGATGGCTTAATGGATTATGGGATTGGATGATAATTACCCATTCTATAGTTTGTACCCACCAGCACCTCCAAGGGAGAAAGACAACGCTTTTAGTCTTGTAAAGATTTACAGCCTCAGAAGTCAACACAGGCAGTTCTGCTTTGTCCATAGGGGCATTTTTGGTCAAAATTGACTCAATTGCTCGGAATTCTTTTTGTTTGGGTATTACCAACTTTTCAGTTTGCTTCTGGCTCCAGCAAGATTGGGGGAGATAAAAGGAGAGAGAAGGAGAGAGGTGTGAAATGTCTGTTTTGAAATGGTCTTTGTGATCTGTGGGCATAGCAGATATGAAAAGTTGACTCTTTCCTTGAGTATGTTGACTTCTCAGAATTTCCTGTGCTCCATGATCTATAACTATTCCCATGTAATCACCGGAGATCCATCTTCTCTTGCTGGTCACTTCAGAGTCCTTCCTAAGCCTGTTTCTACTGCTCTTACTAGTTGCCATTGAGTTGGTTATAAGTCTTCATGATCCTGTGTACAACAGAATGAAACACTGCTGGTCCTACACCACTCTAATGATTGTTATGTTTGATCCAATTGTTGTGGCCACTCTGTCAGTTCATTTTGTGAAGGGTCTTACTCTTTTTTTTTTGGCTGCTCCTCTACTTTAGCATTATAATGTCCTTTTCCAGGGACTGGTTCTCTTGAGAATGTGTGCAATGTATGGGAGATGAAGTCTTGCCATCCTTGCTTCTAAGGAGCATTCTGGCATTACTTCTTTCAAGATAGATTTATTTATTCTTTTGGAAGTCCATGGCTCTTTCAAGCAAGTACTATAACTCAACTGTATCGATTCTCCTGTGGTCTTCCTCCCCCCACCCTTTCTTTCTGGCTTTATTTTTTTTTTCAAAGCATTTACAAAATCAGACCCATCTGTTCCTTGTCTCTCCTCTATAAAATACTTCGTTTTAGAAAGCAAGTAACATCTGTTTTATAGACCTCCAGTGCCACGAAGAGAGCATAGCCTGCAGCAGATGTTTGTGGTAGTTACATAATCTGTTGTCAATTTGAGATTTGAGAGTGAAAGGTTGGAGTTTAGCCTGTCAATCAGGTTGCAGCTTGATGACCTCATTTGGAAGTAGTAAGGAAATAAATAGCATGGGGCTAATGCTCACTCTGTGTGAGATATTTGTGTGGAAAAGGCACATGGGGCTATGTTAGAGTCCCAAGAGATAGATATTCATTGTAAGGCTGAGATGCTTCTACCTCCATTAGATCTACAAGACATTCCACCCACTGGCCTGCAATCTTCCTGCATTTGGCATTATTGCATGGCTGCATGAGTTTAAAGAGGAATTTATGGACTAGTATTGGACATATGGGCTAATATAGGACTTGATATGGACTGGGTTGGGTGATTTATTAATGTACAATTATTCTTTTAGATAAAGCTCTCATGCACAAGTGAGTATTGATGAATTTGTTTCTTTAGATAAACCTGGACTAGCACAATGTTCAATAAATATTTGTGAAACAAATGAATGAATAAATGTGCACTTATTTGGGAAAAAACACGGTGAGGGCAAGTGTCAATGTGATTAGGATATTTAGTGAAACATTGTTCTAGGTGATGCTGTGAAGGGAGGTTTTATATAAAGTTAGCATACAAAATTAGTTGACTCATAGAAAGATGATCATTAACAACTGAGTAGGGATTAGCTAACCAATTGAAAGTCCTTGTCATCAAAAATAAGGTTTCCTTGAGAAAGGAGAATTTGGTGCTTCAAGACACAGCCTCAAAACCTGACCCAGAGTTTGAAGCTTTTTCATCTGCAGATGAAAAAGATTTCTATAGATTTTTCCAATTTGCTTAGCAAGCAAATTATCTGAAATATATCTTTTCTATTATCTTTTCTCTTTCCCTACACATCACATGTGCGTGTGCACGCGTGCATGCGTGCACACACGCACACACACACACTATTCAATTAGTTTGAAGCTTTCTGCTAAGCTCTTAGTCTCTCTTCCACAGACCCATTCAGCATAATACAAAATGATCCCTTCCTATATCCTTCAAAATTCTATTAAATTAATTTGCTTCCACCTACCCCACCCCCACAGAGCAGGACAGAAATATTTGACAAATAATACTAAATCAATTTCTTGACCCAGCCCTCTTCACCTTGGGATGGTCACTCAAAGAATGGACCCCATGGCCCTGAAGCGGTCCTGATGCAGTGTGACCCTATAGGACAAGGTAAATCTAAACCTGGGGGTTTCCTGGACTATAAATATTTACAAAAATGTAAAGCCTGTCTTTTCATCCAAACAGTAGTTACTGCTGCTTTTGAACTGTTGAACTCGTGGTTAGCAGCCCAATGTGTAACCATTACACTACCAGGTCTCTTTTGGGGAACACGAGGTAACTTTCATCTCGATTTGTATAGATATTAGTATCGCATCTGTCTCCATCTTTCACAAGGTAAAAAATCAAGTTCCTTGAATTCCCCGCTATTCTCTCATTCACATAAAATGAGAAATGTTCCTCTGTCATAGTGGCTGTGACAGCCCTTTACCATATCTCTTCAAAATAAAAGGAATAATTAAGACTGTTTTCTCTCTTTACCTAAATCCCCTTATTGTCTGCATGGATAGAGGGGTTAGAACTGTGTACACTTGCTTTGTCCATCCTGCACTGGTGTCTGGGCATCTCCCCTCAGACCAATAGTCTTGTTCTCTGACACCAGAGATTCAATCATAAGGTAGACTGAGAATTCATTTGGAATTGCATTACAGCTACTGTGGAAAGTAGATATTTACTGTTTCAAATATATAATGATATAAAATAAATCAATCATCTCGCACAAATGCTTGACATAAAACAAATATGTATTTGTTTCTCAATTCTTTTTTCTGGAATTAATTTTGCAGCACCTACTACAATAATGATTGACTTTTTGACCATAATTAAATTTCCCTGAGAACTTCTGAGCATTCAGAAAAAGCAAAAGAGTTAGCAAGCTCGATTAAAATGTATAGAAGGAAAAATTAAATAGGGAGAAAAAAAGAGGTCATCATAAATATTTCACATGTCAGTCAGGGTTACAGTATTTATATTTTCCTGGCAGAAATATATCATCTCTTATTACTAATTTTTACATTTCACTTTGGAGGTAAAAGCTAAAGCAATTTTGAATTGTCATAGTCACATAAATAACTGACTTACCTTAATAGCAAAGACTATTTTCTGGTATTCCAGTGATTAGAGCTGAAATACATTTTATATCAAAGGAAGAGATTAAATACTTTCACCTCTAAATGTAGTCTGTATGTGCTTTTCATATCCTTCTTAAATTAACTATTCATGTTTAGTAGAGTGTGAAATACATCAGGGACAAAACATTCCAGGTGAGTTCATTCTCCTGTTACCTTGATGTATGGAATTATTCCCTGAGGTCCAAATCTAATCAAATGTGACCACAATCTTTCTAATACTTTCTTCCAGATCTGTTCAGCCTTAACCGTATTACCAACTAATGAATTCTCCTGCAAAGAACTGTATAGTAAAAATCCCTCTGTAACCGGCAAATTCTTGAGAGGATTACACTTTATATTGATGCTAGAACTAGGTTTATTTGAGATACCAATGCTGTTGGAACCTGGCAGATTGTCTGGACTATAATAGTGTGCAGTGGAAGATAAATTAACATTTTCCTATTCTTTCTCCTAAATTTAATGGAAATGTATGCGCTGAAATAAATAATTTCCATTCAAGGGAAAATATAACAGAACTTAAGTGACTTGAGCATGCTTTTTTGAGAAATGTCTTCCTTGTTTCAAAGCACAGCCCAACCTATAAGGATTGTCAACACATATGAATCCTGTGGAAGAAATGCCTTTGTAGCACAGACACTCAATTTCACATATCTTGAGCCTTTGCTTAGGGAGTGAGACAAGCACTTCCATAAAGAAGCCAAACAAATGGGAACTAAAACTCTTTCAGGTCCACCAAAATTAAATACACAAAACAATTTATTTTGAGAGTTTCTAATTTTTATATTGGTGAATTGCAATCATCCCTACTACATCTCAAATTGCACGTTACGTGAAATCTCTTTTGAATATGTGCATGAAGTTTTAAGTAAGTCATGACTCAGATCTACCTCAGATAACTATAATTTGGGCCACATGATATAGGGATTCGGTCCTTCCCCTCAAAGTCTTTTAAGAGGCTCCTCTTCAGTGCTGGCAGTGATGATAGCATACTGAGGGGTCTTTAACCTCACAATGTGCTGTGATGATTAAAAATCCTTATCTTATGGGCTACATGAACCTGAGTGAGAGTTCTATGTCACCATCTTGCTGATTAGCTAGGCAATCCGGGGGAATGGAGCTGACTTCTTGAAGCCTCAGTTTCCATGGGTGATGAGAAAATCAAGTCAGATATTGTCTTTGATGTGTTTCCTGTCTGACCTAATGCAAAGTAAATTCCAGAGTGTAATGTTTCTGTTACTATTAAAATAGTCATAACATAATCGTAAGTCACAGTGTAGAAAAGTACAGGCATTGACGATCAATCTGAGATAAAAATGTCCTGGCAGCAAGAAAGAGGCTCCCAGTAGCAAGAGCATTGAAAACAGACAGTGTTTGAAGACTCAGTGAGACATGAGGCATCAGAGAGAGCTGTCAGCAGGAAGCAGGATGGTTTCATGAAATTATGATCTGATTTTTGTAACTATGTACAATATGCAACACACACTTCACTATTGTGAATTAACAGTGACTCCCAAGAAGAGATGTTTGTGTTAGTCCAGGTAGACAAGAGAAACAAATCTATAGAAACTCATATTATATATAAGAAAGAATGTTGTATGAAGAGTAATTGTACATTAAGAAAACACCACATTCCAATCCAGATCAAGTTCCTAAATTCTATAGTAGTCCATATATCCGATACCAATCTATAAAGCCCTCTTTAGACTCATGAAACATATGCAATGATGCTGAGTGAAGGAAGAAAACAGGCCAGCGGGTGGGAAGTCTTGTGGATCCAGTGGTGTTGTAAGCATCTCAGTGCTAGCAGGTGTGACTTCTCCAGCTTTCAGGGCTGCAGCAGGGTAGTACCTTATAGTTTCTTCTCAGGGATGTCTCACAGGAAGTGAGGACAGAGAGAATCTCCCACCTCTAGAGAGAAAAAAAACAGGAATTCTCAGAATTCTCAGGAGAAGACCATGCCCACACATTGCACTTCATTGACTGTGATCCAATTGACATATTAGGCTCCACACCTTTCACTCTTTTTTTTATGCCATCATTCACTCTTAATATCTCAAGTCCCAAATTGACATCAGATTATGGAACTGCCACAATGCCTAAATTCTAATTGTTGGTATATGAAATGTTATAAGCCACTTAGGGAAAATGTGCATCAGATCACTGTCAGTTCCTTAGAGGGACACTAAATATACTAATGGGTGTTCTTATAAGCATGAAGCAGGATGAAATTAGACAAATAGGGAAGAAGTCACAGAGAAGATGTGAAGTTAATGATAGAGTTTATCACAGTGAGTCAGTAAGCTAGAGAAGTTCAGGCATTTTCAGCAGTCACCTGCTGCGACAAGGGAAAAAAAAGGCAAAAGTCTACCCTGAAGCCTTGGGTTAAACTTGGCACTGGCATAACTTGATTTAGAATCTTTGACCATCCTGACTTTAAGAGACACACATCTGTTGTTCTAAGCGGCCAACTGTGTAATCATGTACTATAGCAGATCAAGGAATTCATTATACAGCTTGCTATTAGGAAGTACTATTCTGCTATAACACGTGCCTACATAGCATAGAAGAGGTTTTAGAACTGGTACAGGCTTGAATACATTTGAAGCACATGATGGATACAATATAAGTTTCTATGAAGAAACTGTTGGCAGAATTATAGATATTAAGAATATTTTGGAGATGTCCCAGAAGAATATGCGCAACATGTCATTGGAAACTGGGAGAGAAGATTATCCTTGTTATAAAGTTTCAGAAATTTGTCTGAATTGTGCTCTATTACTAGATGGAAGACAGATTTTGTAAGCAACAAACTTGGATATTTAGTTAAGGAAATTTCTCAGCACAGTGTTTGAAGATGTACCCTTGTTCCATCTCATAGTTTGCGGGAAAATATAAGCGATAAAGGAGATAAACTAAGGGATGAACTGCTAAGACAAAAATATGACAGTGAGTTAGTTGATCCCCTCTGATGTATGTTAGCCCCAATCTGGTTTTTAATATTGCCTGTTACCTGTTTATTGTTATTGTTAAATTGGTCTATCTCAGATGTGTTATGTCATTGAGATCCACGTTCTTGAAGTTTTATTACATGCTTCTCTGTTTTTCAATATATGAACCCCAGGACTGATGAATCTATGGGGACATCAAGTAGAACAAGTGTTTTGGAGGTGGGGATACAGAAGTAGGGGTGGGAGGGTAAAAGATAGCTAAATTCAAGGAGTTCAAGAAGGCAAAGAATGTTGTGAAACTGAGGTAGCAATTATACCATATTGCTTGATGTGAATATGGAATGCTATATCTGTATTAACTTCCAATAAAATGGTTTTGAAAAACAAAGAAAAGAAAAACACCCACCTTTTCTTTCCCTTCAGAAATAAGAAACATAATTATCATGCATTTTCCATTTGGAACAATAATTTTAAAAGGTGGAGGGTATCAAAGTAGAGTAAGAATAGAGTATGACAATGGAAATCCAATGGGGTCGAAATCAAACTTGCTTTGAAGTTCCATTCATTTACTAACAAAACATGTCCTTGAAAAAATGACTTAACCTCTCTTTAACATGTTTCTTTAATTGCAAAATAGAGATAAAAATAATTGTTACAAGAAATTAAAATAAAAAATGTATATTGAAGACACAGCATATGCTAGCTTCCCCTTCCTTTTATACCAGTAGTAATATAAAGAATAAACAAGCATAAGTAACTGTGAAATCTTGCATTTAATGTTTACAAGTTTTGAGCCTCTAAAATTGCTTCAAGTTCATTCAAGTGAGAATTTAGAGTTCAGAAAGTTGAAATTTTAACAATCAGTGCAAAGCCTACTGTGCTGTATATGTATATCTTTATGGCCTTAGGAAAGCCACTGAAGGATTTTTTTTTAATAGTTATTTGTTCAACTTATATTAGGGAAACAAAATTGTTCTTCTGACAGAGGAAAAGGTAAGATTAAGGGGAGGAGAAAGCATGCTGACAAGAAAACCAACACACTGACAATCCCAAAATTATTTCAATGATGAATAAAGTATTTATGTTAGCTTCTTCAATTTAATATTCTATTTATAAGACACTAAGAGTGGACACACAAAGAAGTTTTCTTTTTTTCTAAATTAGGTCATCATTACTAATAATTTGACATGGGAAGATTGTCTTGAAAGGTTGTGCTAATTTGTTTTTGTTTTGCATTAGTTTTTAACTATTGCTTTGAACCTTTTATTTGTCAGCTTTGTGCAAATACCAAAATTCTGAAATTGAAAAATCAATCCTATAGAGTCACCTTTTATAACAAAATCTTGAATAAACTTGCAATACCTGTGCAGTAAAATCCAATTAGGGAAAGGAAGTATGCCACTTTATACAATGTCTTATGATTATTTTATGGTATCACTTATGGCTCTCCTTAAACTTTAATCTGTAGTTTTTCTTCTTTCCAAAGTATCTCAATTTTTATGATAGATATCTGAAGTTAGGGCTGATTACAAAAATAAGTGTATGAAAATGTTCTAGTATATACAAAAGCATAGCATCATAAGGTACCCGCAAAGGTTCAACACCAACCTCAACAAACTCATGGCTTGTCTTGTTTTATCTGCATTTCTTCCCACTACACTCATAATCTTGGATTATGATGAATGAACCACAAAGAAACTATCACAGAATTCTTCTGTATATGCATAAGTGTTTATGAGATTAGTGTTTAGATTATGAGATTAATGTTTAGAGATTATTTTTGTAATATTACCAAAGTATTTTCTTAATTTCATCGATTATAAATGTTCACATTCTCCAAATCTTTTGTTATCTATAGACCTATTGTTATTAGGGGACATCCAGTCATCTGTTTAGAGTTAATAATCTGATTAGAGTCTAGTCATGTTAACCCCGTATACAACAGAATCAATTATTACTAGTCCTGTATCATCCTCATAATCTTTGCTATGGATGAACCCATTATTGCAGTGACTGGATCAATGCATCTCATTGAAGGTTTTTCTCTTTTGACTGACCCTCTACTTTCTCAAGCGTGATGTCCTATCAAAGGACTGCACCCCCATCCTGATAATATATCCAATGTGAGTACAATAGAGTCTTACCATCCTCACTTCTCGAGAGTTTTCTGGCCATACATTTTCCAAGATAGATGTGTTCATTCTTCTCATAGTCTATGGTATGTCCAATCTTTTTCAGAGTTAAATGCATCCATTGTGATTCAATATGTCTTCCTCATTGACTCATTCCTTACTCATTAAATTTTCACATCCATAACAAGCAGCATCTAGACTTGGGTCAGGTGCACATTGTTCCTCAAAGTGAAATTTTTGCTTTTTTTGTCACAGACTTTCTCACTGTTTGATTTCCTGATTTCTATTTAATAGTGAAGATTGGTAATGAAGTTACCTCCCACCTTTATGTCTTATGCTTCTTCATATAGTATAGTTTACAACCTGAACACATTACTTTCCTGCTTTCAAAATATGTATTTAGTTATTTTATTGGGGGATTATATATCACTTATCACAATATATACATACAATAACTGTGCCAAGCTCCTTCACATGCCTGCTGTCATCATCATTCTCCAAATCTCTGCTTTTCCACTTGAACCCTTGATATCAGCTTCTCATCCTTTTCCTCCCTGCATTGCTTGCCCCACCCTCCTCAATACTTTATAAATTATTATTATTTTGTCATATCTTACTTTGCCCTATGTCTCCCCTAGCCCACTCCTCCAATGACTATCCTCCAGATAGGAGGTTATGAGGAGATCCCTGTGATTGGCTTCCTGATTTAAAACAAAGAATGGCACCTTATTTTATTTAAATAGCCGCCTCTTGGTTTGTATTTAGTTATTACATGAGTATAATTAACTTTTCTGGAATTTTCATTTTTCACAGTATTAGCCATAATTTGATAAGATTTGTATAGTTAAATGCTATTGGACAGTTATCAAAACACAAATAAAGGTTACTCTGGTATGCTCTATTTTCAGACAAGATTTCTCTGATGTCAGCAATTATGTATCTTGTTTCATGTCTTCTGATTGCAGTTCCATGTAGATAGCAATTATTTTCAGTAAAAATATACTTGTGTTATATTAAAGATATTCTTCTTCGGTCATATGGACATATGTCCATATGGACATAGCTAATTAGTTTTTAGTGATGGGCATAATCTAATGGACATATCTTTTTTAAATGGGCACAAATATGAATTTATTCTATGTGGTGGTCAGGTAGCAGTCTCACAAATTTGATGGCAGAGATAAAAAAAACCTTTCAGGAGTTGTGTGTATTTGTTCAAACATCTCAGTTGGAGTTCTGTCTTCCTGGGGGCTTATTTTCAACAGTTTCCTTGAGCACAGTTTTGATTTCTTCCTCAATCATATCAGTTCCAGACCATGTGCTAACTGTGGAAATTCCTCACCACAGACCAGTTTCTTCAGAAACAGTAGCTTGGTGTATTCCTTGCATCTTCGTTTGCTACATCCTAGGTCCTCAATATTTTACCCATAGAAGCATTAAATATTACCACTCCTGTTAAGACATGTAATTGTCTTCAGTTCTTTCCGATTAAGGAATGCAGGGTGTATTCTTACCTTTTGGTTTCTAATGCCAGATCTTTATACGTTTCATTTTAATAGTTTGTTTCCTTCATGTATGATGTACTTGATATTATAGGACAGCTTGTTTGGCTTTTCAATCACTGGATATTCATGCATAAGTATTGTTCTTAAATTCAAGTGGGATATACTCAGGAATAACCTCTGTGACTCCTGGATCTGTGTCCTCTATTTTCCAACTCTAAGTTGAACTTCCTTACGAGCATTTGATGATCTGTCTGAAGTCAACATTTGGTCTCCTTCTGACTGAGCCTACTGAGCTTCTCCATCATGTAGTTCAATCTGTGTTTACTATTTGATTGCTGTATGTTTCAACTGCTGAGGTTGATATGGATAGTCACCTTCATGGTTTAAAAATAAATGTCTTCAATGACTACTTTGGATTATTGTGCCACTGGGTTTTCATAGGAACATGTAGGTGACAGTTAATCAGGATGCAGCTTGATTGGAGGGTGAGGAGATAAATGGCTTTTCAAGGTGAGTCTTTGTCTCTCTTTGTCCCTGGTGATAAGACTGGCTGCTGCTGTTTTCCACTCATGTGCTGCTGCTTGAATTGGTTATTGGTCCCATACCTGGGCCTCAAGACCCTTTGGAACTGCAACCTGAATGAGCTGAGTGACTTTCTTTTGTTAACTGCTCCATGAAAGTGAGCTGAATTGAGCCCTCTGTACCTCTGTTGGTATTAACCTCTGTTGGTAATTAACCTTTGTAGTCCTCTTGCTGTATAGACCTATTCTTTTATATGTATATATAAAATCACAAACATCCTGGTTTTGTTTCTCTGGAGAACCCTGCCTAACACAATACATGCTTTCTCTTGCAGAATATTATTATGTGATTTCAAACATCATTTCTATAACAAAGGACATATTTTCCAGCTACATCTTCCTAGTTTCCAACTTCAAATTCCAATGACTAAAAACTATCAATGAATGCTAATTGCATGTTTGTTCTATTTCAGACTGTGGGAGTTGGTAAAATCTTCAATTGTTTGATCTTTGGTTATACTAGTTGGTGTATAATATTTTAAGATTTCCATTCAATACATATAGGTGTTATCCTGTCCCTGACAAAACTGCACTTCTGGATAGATCTTGAAATGTTCATTTTGATGTTCTACGTTATGCCAGTTGTCATCAATTTGTCTTTCCCACCAAAGTAGAATATATGATTGGGGGCTTCAAAATGGACAATTCAAGTCCATTTCAGTTTACTAAAGCTAACAATATCTTCCTGTAACCTATTTCACTTTTGATGACTGTGTTAATCTTTCCTGGCTAGAAAAAAACAAATTCACAGACACTCATATGTGTATAGGAAAGAGTTTTATATCAAAGAGCAATTGCTTATTGAGAAAACATCCCAGCCCAGTCCAGATCAAGTCCCTAATTCCAATATTAGCCCATATGTCAGGTACCAGTCTGTAAATTCCTTTTCAGATTCACACAAAACATGCAATTATGTTGAGTGTAGAAAGATCACAGACCAGTGAGTGGAGGGTCTTGTGGATGCAGTGGCGGTGGGAGCATCTCAGGGCTGGTGTGGGTCTCCATGTGGCTTCTCTTCCAGCGCCAGGGCTCTGGTTCCATCAGGGGTCACTCTGCTTGTTAGCAGGAAGACAGAGTGTCTGTGTGTATCTGGCCTCCAGTCAGCTATTTATTTCCTTCACACTTCCAAGTGAGGCCATCAAGCTATGACCAGATTGAAAGACTAGACTCCACCCCTTCGCAAATTGACAGATTGTGTAACTGCCACAGTGACTTCCAATTTTCCGAGATTCATAGTTTGTACATTCCACACTTTAATTAAATGGCTGTGTATAGCTGTTTCTTTTCATTTTGAATGATGCCAAATAGTAAATGTAGGTTCTGAAAGCATTTCATCCACATCATTACAGGAAGCTAATTGAGGAAGCTGTAAGAAGGCATCTCTTGCATGGTTGTATTTTATTTGGCTTCAAGCAAAGGGGCTGATATTCCATCTCTATATCAGACAGTGCTCCAATGCTATTCATAGGCTTCCTCTGGTCACTTTTTCCCAGAAATAGGTTGACAGATTTTTCTTTCTTTCTTTTTTTTTTGACAGATTTTTCTTTTGAGTCTGTCATAGTCTGAAAGCTTTATTGAAACATGCCCAATAAAGGTGACCATTGTGATGTTCAAAATACTAGTGAGATAGCTTCTAATATTATAAAACTAGACTAGCTTTCATACTGTGGCAAATGGAAAGACAAGTGGTGGAACACTTGGCATAGATTATGTCATTGGGTTGAAATGACATTTATACCTTATAATTTGTCTATTTATACCTTATAATTTGTCTATACCTTATAATTTGTCTATGACCCCATAAAATTCTATGGGGTCGCTTACTCTGTATTTTTGATAGTTAGTTGATGAACAATCTTAAAAGTCAACATGAACCATGTATTTGTTCCATGCATATATGTCTATTTAAATAAATTGAAATTAAATTAAATGTACAGTAAAATTAAATAACATTTAAAACATTGTTGATTAACCACAATTTGCTACTCCTTTGGACAATACAGATCAAGTTAAGATTGAGTGATTGTATGGTCGTGTCATTTAACACGTCCCAACCACTGTACTGCCTATTAACTGATGGTTATATCCAGAGTCTATGTTCAATTTATATTCACAGTTTTGTCAATATTATTATATAGTTGTATTTTACACTTATTAGGAGGTACACATATCCACCTGAATCTTTTTATTTGTGAGTGTTGTCCAATTTTAATTAAATATTGCACCTAATTAGTACATACTTTTCCTAAGTTCATCTTTGTTACAGTGCCATTCTTATTTTAAAATGATAAATTTATGGCAAAGAGTACTGATTACCACTAAGCTTTTACTTTGTCCTATAGTGGGTTGTTGCTAACACCCACCTTCCTCAGGGGGTGTGGTCGGGTAACACAAATAATCTTTTTATAAATTTAGTTTACATTTTCCATTTTGGAGTTAAGGCAATAAAAAAAATTACCTTTCTAGACCTAGAGTTACTTTCATTTTTTCATTCTTTGGTACAATGAAACTTCTGGCTATTTTCTGCTTGAAGGTGAGAAGTTAAATCTATGCATCTAATAATGATTCTTTTAAGCATTACTAAACTGTAGTACAGAAATTATTTCTTAAAATAAAAATTCAAAATATTGGAGAAAAATCATAGCAGCATTTTGTAATTCCTATTGCAGGTGAGCAATGATGACCCACATAGGGAAACTAAAAATATAGAAATATCTAAGAAAGAACCAGAATTACACTCCGAATGGAAATAAATATTACTGAGTAAGAAATGGAAAAGCATGAAATAACAAGAACCACACTGTCATAACATTTACAAATATATCAGCCCCTGTAAAAGCAGAAGAAAAACAGGTTTTTGTCAAAGTAAAGATTTGATGATATAAGAAAATATTTTTCAATATCTCCTACTTCATGTTGTTTATTAAAGCCCTCTCAACTACTCTAGTAATGCTCTGGAGATTTCTTTGAAAGAGAAGCTAAGATTGTTCCATGCCTGAATTATTGAGAGTAAGTATATAGTATGTCAACAAGAGAACTAATAGACCATACATATGTAAATGCTGAGATTTGAGTGTCTTTATTCAATTTGTCTCCAAGATATAAAACTAAGACTATGATCTTGGCAGGGAATTGGAAAATTTATCTCTTAGAAACTTAGCTTGCCATAAAAGAATAAAACAAATGTACCCATCTGAGTATTCCTCTAATAATTGCACCCATCATTTCTCTGTCAGTTTGTGGTGCTGTGGTAGTTTTTGTGTTGCTATGATACTAAAAGCTGTGTCACTGATATTTCACATGTTGGAAGGGTTACTCAAGTTGAGCAGGTTTCAATGGGGCTTTCAGACTAACACAGACCCACAAGACCAACCCAGAAACCTACATCTGAAAACAATCGTTAATAGAAACAGACTAATACTAAGACAGGTTCTGATAACAATATCTCAAAAGTATGTAAGTTTAAGTCTTGATACTCTAGCCTGTGGACAAAGTTCTTTTTATGACCAGTCAGTTTATCCTTTTAGCAATGCATTATACTTCTAATATTCTTTTCCAGCATAATAATTCAAATGCATTTGGGGCTTCGTTAGTCTTCTTTATTGAATGTCCAAATTTCACATGCATTTGTGGAGATGGTAAATAGCATGGCTTGGGTCAAGTGCACCTTAGTCCTCAGAGTAATAGTCTTCATTTTTGATTCTCTAAAAAGGTCATGCATATGAGACTTAACAAATGAAACTTGGGTTTGATCTCTTGATTTCTGCTTCAATAAGCATTGATTGTGAATCCAGCAAGACAAATCCCTTGACATTTTCAAACTTTTCTTCATTTATCATGGTTGCCTATTTGTTCAATTATGAGAAGTCTGGTCTTTTTCACATAGAGTGGGAATCCACACTGAAGGCT
This sequence comes from Nesogale talazaci, assembly GCA_004026705.1. NCBI lineage: Eukaryota > Metazoa > Chordata > Mammalia > Afrosoricida > Tenrecidae > Nesogale > Nesogale talazaci. The sequence continues at coordinate 1,909 of PVJH01018094.1, read as the reverse complement.
ACAATCCTTGATCTTCAGCAGCAAGTGCTTCAATGTCTCCTCATTTTCAGCAACCAAGGTTATGTCTTCTGCCTGTGACAAGTTGATAATAAGTCTTCCTCCTATCTTTTTGCCCCATTCTTCTTTATATAAGCCATTTTTTTGATCATTAGCTCAGCATACAGATTGGTGAGAGGATTCAGTCATGATACATGCCTTTCTTGATTTTAAAGCATACAGTTTTCCAGTGTTCTGTTTGTATAATTAACTCTTGATCCAAGTATAGGTTCCCCACAAGCACAGGATGTGTTCTGGAATACCTGTTCTTTTCAAGTTTATCCATAGTTTATTCAGATCCACATAGTTTAATGCCACTGCATAGTCAAGAAAACAAAAGTAAAAATCTTTCTGGTATTCTCTGCTTTCAGTCAAGATCTATCTGATATCAGCCATGATAACCTTTGTTCCATGTCCTTTGCTAAATCCAACTGAACTTCTGACATTTCCCATCAATATACTGCTATTGGATGATCTTAATCAAAATTTTACGTGCATGCAATATCAATGGATATATGTCCTTATATAATTTATATAATTTATCATTCTATTTGGTAACCTTTCTTTGGAATGGGAAAAAAAATGGATCTTTTCCAGCCATTTGGGCAAGTAGTTGTTTCCCAAAATTAGTGGCATAGATGAGTGAGTGCTTTTAGTGCTTAAGCTTGCTGAAATATTTCAATGAATATTACATAACTTTCTACAATCTTGTTTTGGGTTTATGTATACAGTGATAACTGAAGTGTCTTCCTTTAGCACCATTAGTTCTTGCTCCCGTGACAACTAATGAAATCTTGCACTGTTGACTAGTTCTTTTTGGTCAACTCTGTGTGTTCATTCCAAATTCTCTAGATGCTTCCTGCATCCTTCCATATTTTTTCCATAGAAACTTTCAAGATTGCATCTGGATACTTAATTTTTTTCTTAAATTCTCTCAGTTTTAGATATGGATGTTCCCTTTTAGTTTTCAAATACTGGGTTTTACATATTTCATTATATTTTGCTTTATCTTCTTGAGTTGCCCTTTGAAGTTCTCTATTCAGTTCTTTGACTCACTCTCTTTTCCATAGCTACTCTATGATGTATAGAAAGTGTCAAAATCTATTCTGATATTGTGATGGGTAGGTTTGTTATGCCAACATGGCCACAGAAGATTGGTGGGTATGTTGTGATGGCACAGACAATGAACACATGGGATGAATTGAAGGGCAGCGATAGGAAGGGCTTGGCGAGTCCTGCCCTCTCTCTTGCTTCCGAATCTTTGAACTAGAGAGATGCCTTGTTCATCCTGTGCCTCGACCTCCAAGCAACACTACCCATGGGACACCTAATCATGGACTATGTTGCTGTGAGTTGAGGTTCCTCCACGCCCTACTTCGCCACGCTTCTGGAACATACATCTCTTGAGCTGGGGACTGTTAGACTCTGTCATCTGGCTGACTGTTGGCCACTTGCTCTGCTGTTTGCTGCCTGTGACCACATAGCCTGAATTGCTCTACAGAGGACTACTCAGTGGCCCTCAAGACTTGAAGGACTGCCAGTCTTCTAGTTGCCTCACACAAGTGAGTTACACCAAGCAATCTGTACTGCTTTATAGATAGTTAACTGTTTCTTTCTTATCTTATATACCTTTCTCTATATATAAATATAGAAAAAGGATTACTACTGTCCTCATTTTTATTTCTCTAAGAGAACCCTGCCTGACACAGTTTATCCATTTTGATGATCCATTTTTAATGATCTTTTGCTTTATTCATGAATGGTGCTCTTACTGTCCTCCCAAAGTTCACGAGCTCTCTGTCATTCATGTTCAATGTATCAAATCAATTCTTAAGTTATCTTTATGTTTTTTGTGCATTTATGGGTTATAAAA
>PVJH01018093.1:0-46103 GCA_004026705.1 Nesogale talazaci | reverse complement strand
ATCCCTTCACCACCTCATGATCACACAGGCTGGTGTGCTTCTTCCGTGTGGGCTTTATTGCTTCTGAGCTGAATGGCTGCTTTTTTACTCAAGCTTTTAAGTCCCCAGACGCTATATCTTTTGGTAGTCGGGCACCATCAGCTTTCTTCACCACATTTGCTTATGCACACATTTGTCCTCAGGGATCATATCAGGAAAGTGAGCATGCAAAGTTGTGCTTTTGAGTTCTTGAAGCCTGATATCTCATCCCTTTGACACCTCATGATTCCACATGCACGATTCCATGTGCTTCTTCCATATGGGCTTTGTTGCTTCTGAGCTAGATGGCTTCTTGTTTACTTTCAAGCCTTTAAGTCCCCAGACGCTCCATCTTTTGATAGCCGGGCACCAACAGCTTCTTCACTACCTTTGCTTTTGCACACATTTGTCTTCAGTGATCATGTTGGAAAGGTGAGCATCTTGGAATGTCAATTTAATTGAACAAAGTGTTCTTGAACCAAGAAGATACTTGAGTGGAGGCCCAATGCCCATCTGTTGTCCTACTACTAACCCTATAAGTATACACATTAATCTCTTTCCCCATCCTCACTTATAAATATATACCCCTATGTACATTCCTGTATTTGGACCTCATTATCTTCCAGTTCCTTCCTCTATTTCCATTTGCTTCCCTCTTGTCCCACTATCATGCTCACTCTCCATTTGGGTTTCAGTATTTATTCTCTGCTGCATTAGTCTTAATAAATCCCTATTGGCCTCTCACCTACCTTGTCCCTGCATTTGTATGAATTGTTATTCCCTTTTTCCTGGGCTGGTCGACATCACCACCTTTCCCCCGCCTCCCCCTCTTCAATATCTCCTACCCTGGAGCCATCAGACTTGTCATTTTCACCTCCAACCTCTTTGTCCAGTCAATCTTATCTAGATAGACCTGTAGAGGTAGCAATGTGTACAAGAAAGGTCTCCTAAAATGGAGCAACTTAAGCAAATAAAACAATGATACCAACAGCAAGAAACCCCCTCAATGTACTATACAATATGTTACAGAACTCATTTTATAAAGTCAGTATAACTTTTACATCCAAACAGGGTACGGATCCCACAGGAATAGAGAACTATAGACTGATATCTCTCATGAATATAGATGCAAAAATATTTAACATGATATTGGCCAATAGAACACAAAGGTATATGAAACGCATAATCCATCAGCGTCAGGTAGGATTCATCCCAGGGATGCAGGGATGTTTTAACATCCATAAACCTATCAATATTATACACCACATTGATAATATAAAACATAAGAACCACATGATAATATCTATAGATGCAGAGAAAGCATTTGAAAGCATCCAGCACCCTTTTCTAATTAAGACACTCAGGAGGATAGGAATGAAATGGCAGATTCTCAAGTTAATACAAGGTATCTATGAAAGTTCAACAGTTAACATAGTCAACGGTGAAAAGGCTAAATCAATCCCACTGAAAAAGAGGAGTAGACAGGGATTCCCCTTATTCTCCCTGCTATTCAACATAGTACTGGAGGTCCTAGTAATAACACAGGACAAAAGAAAGACATCAAAGGTAGCCATCTCCCAATTGGGTGAGGAATAATAATTTCTTTCAATAAACAATAAAGAAATTATTGTTTTATGCCAATGACAAGATTCTGTACATTGAAAATCCCCAAAACTCCTCAACTGGAGCACTGACAGCAAATGAGGAATATGGAAGAGTGAGTGGCAGGATACAAGATTAACAAACAGAAGTTGATTGGTTTGCTGTATACATCTAATAAGACCATTGAATAGAAGATCAGGAAGGCAGTACAATTCACAATAACCAAAAATAAAGGAAAATACCTAGGGATATATTTAACCAGAAAAACAAAAGAGCTATAGTAGGAAAACCACAAGACCCTACTACAGGAAACCAAAAGTGTCCTCTAGAAATGGAGGCATATCATATGCTCATGGATTGGGAGACTTAATAAAGTAAAGATGTCTATCCTACCCAGGGTACTTTATAAGTTCAATGCTATCCTGATTCAAATATCAACAACCTTTTACAAAGAGCTGGAAAGACTGACCACCAACTTCATATGGAGCGGGAAAAAAAGCCCAGAATTAGCATAGATCTCCTCAAGAAGGACACAGTTGGAGGACTTGCTTTACCTGACTTTCACACATATTGCAAAGCCACAGTGGTCAAAGTAGTGTGATACTGGCATAATTACAGATACACAGACCAATGGAAAAGAATAGCAAACCCAGAAATTAAACCATCAGCATATAGACAGCTGATTTCTGGCAAGGGCTCCAAAAGCATCAAGGAGGAGGGTGAAGCCCTATTTAACAAATGGTGCTGGAAACAATGGAAATCCACATGTAGAAAAATGAAACAGGATCTCTACCTCACCCCATGCACACAAGCAAATTCAAGGGAGATTACAGACCTAGAAGTAAAACCATAAATCAATCAGGACCATTAGCGAAAGAATTGGGAAAAACCTAAGAAGCTTGGCCCAGGGAATACAAAGACTGACTGCAATAGGGCAGGATATACACAGACAGGAGAATCTGAAATTGAAAAACTGGACTTACTAAGGATAAAACACCTGTGTGCACCAAAAGACTTTATCAAGAGGGTAACTAGTCAAAAAGAGGAAATCAGTTAACCCTTGGAAGAAATGGGAAAAAGAACTAAGAAGTTTCACTAGGGAGGAGACCTGTATGTCCAATGAACATATGAAAAAATGCTCCTGATCATTAGCCATCAGAGAAATGTAGATCAAAACAAGCATGTGATACCATCTAACACCTTTGAGGTTAGCCCAAATCAGAAAATCAGAGAGCAACAAATGTTGGAGGGGATGTGGCAAAGTAGGAACACTTCTACACTACTGGAGGTCCTATAGATATGTCCAGTCACTATGGAAAACAGACTCACGATAACTAATGAAAATGGAAATTGGACTACCTTAAATGACCCAGCTATCCCTCTCCTGGGTATATACCCAGAAGAGGTAAGAAATAAACATGGCCAGTGGTATGCACCCCAATGTTTTTTGCAGTGCAAGAGTTGGAAATAATCTAAATTTCTGTTGGTAGATGAGTGGATCAGCAAACTCTGCCACATACACACAGTGGAGTATTCAATGCACATGCATGCATTGCTTCACTTAAAAACACTGATGAGCACATGAAGCACAATTTCTCAGAGGAAGAGCTGGAGGAAATTATGCTAAGCGAAGTCAGCCAATCACAAAAGGAGAAGTACAGCATGATTCCCCTGAGGTAAGTATAATCAGCCCTGTAGGTATATAAGAGAAGCCTCCCATAACATAACAGTTGGGTGGAGATTTAGGGAAAGGGGAGGAGGTGGGAACAAACTCAGGGAGGTACATGTTGGGTACAGCAGAGTAAGGGGGAAGGACAGAGGGGCAAGGGAGTAAAAGAGGGTTTCAAAGTGAAGATAATGGATGGAGCAGAACACAAACCCACCCAGGGGGAGAATATGGGTCTTGTCTCCACAGAAGTGGAGTGGGTGTGCAGATCCTCCCATGAAGCACCCAATCGTGAGAACAGCATGAACACATGGAAAGAGGCAAGGAAAGAGAGAGCTACTGGGCTGGTCACCACCTGAACCAGACTGATTCCCTTCCTGTAAGTGGGTGTGACAGAGAATAGGTTGGGAGCAGGGGCCAGCATGCCACACGTACATGGGTTCAGGTGGACAGAGTGGAAGAGAAAAAGCTGGTCCATTTCCTATGGTGGTCACATCCCTGCCCACGATGCTCAGAGGACTGCACCCCTGCAGGACCTAGTGAATCACAGGGGTGACTGGGCAAACAACAACAGAACTTGTCATACTGTCTCCTGATGGAAGCAGACAGTGCAGAAGTCATTTTGGGGGTCACATAGTGGGGAATCAATGTGGTCTGAGCCCCGAAAATAGACCAAATCAAGAAGGAACCACTCCTGATGGACAGTCAAGAGGAGAGAATGCCTGGACTGACCGTTCCTGGGGGACGCAGGGGAGGAGGTAGAGAAAGGGAGACATGGACAGGCTCAAGGATAAGGGGAATAACAAGTGGTCCAGAATTGGTGGCAAGGAGGTTGTGGGAAACCTAGTAGGGCTTAAGTAAGTGTAATGTAACAGATAGGAAGTACTGAAACTCAAATGAAGACTGAGTATGATAGTGGGATAGGAAGAAAGCAGAAGGAAATAGAAAAAAGAACTAAAAGGCAAAGGAAGAAGGGATAAGGACATAGAAAAAAGAACTAGAAAGCAAAGAGCACTTGCAGAAGTCTAAATATAGGCATGCACATATATAAATATAATTATCTATGATAAGGAGTGAATAAATCCAGGTACATATCTTTTTAGGTTTAGTACTAAGGTAGCAGATGGAACCTGGACCCCCCACTCAGGCACTTTCTCAAGGCAAGAACATTTTGTTGTATTAATTTGGTATTCCATGATGCTCATTGGCCCAATACAATCACTGACATCAAATGGGTGCATAAGCAAATATGGTGAAGAAAACTGATGGTACCCAGTTATCAAAGGATATAGAGTTTGGAGTCTCAAAGTCTGAAGATAAACAAACATCCATGTAGAAGTATACAAGACCACACAGAAGAAACCACACTAGCCAGTGTGACCACGAGGTGTCAAAAGGATGAGGTCTTAGGCATCAAACAGGAAAAAAAATGTATCACTGTGTGTGCACCTTCCTGAGAAGATCACTAAGGACATGTGGGGTGTGAGCAAGGGTGGTGAAGATAGCTGATGGTAGCTGGCTATCAAAAGATATATTGTCTGATGTCTTAAATGCTTGAGGGGAAGCAAGTAGTCATATAGCTCAGAAGCAATAAAGGCCACCACAGGAGAAGCACACCAGCTTGTGTGACCATAAGGTGTGGAAAAAAATCAGGAATCAGGCATCAAAGAACAAAAATCCTATCATTATGTGCCCACTCTCCTGACATGATTGCTGAGGACAAAAGAGTGCAGAGGCAGACAGAGTGGAGAAAGCAGATGGCGCCTAGTCACTAAACAATAAATTGTCTTACAGGCTTGAAGGTGAACAAGTGGCCATCTAATGCAGAAGCAGCAAAGCCCACATGGAAGAAGCACACCAGGCTCTGTGATCCAGAGGGGTTGAAGGGAGCAGATATCAAGCATCGAGAAACTAGAATCACATCACTTCAAATGAGGGGGAGAGCAGGGTTGGGATCCAAGGCCCATTTGTGGGTAATTGGACAGCCCCTTATGCGGGAAAGAGACAAACCAGTCAAGGTGCAGTGAGGTAGCAAGGAAACATACAACTTGCCTCTCGTTCCTGAAGACTTCCTCCCCCCAACTATCATGGACCCAATTCTACCTCAAATCCAGCTGGACTGGAGAAGGTACATTGGTTGAGATGGGAACTGGAAATTCAGGGAACCCAGGACAGATAAACCCCTCTGTAGTGAGAGTGGAGATACCTGAAGGATAGAGGAAAGGTGGAGTAGAGACAGGGAGCCAATTACAAGGATCTACACATAGCCTTCTATCTGGATGACAAACATCGGAGGAGTGGGCGAGTGGAGACATCGGGCAGTGTAAGATATTACAGAACAATAATAATTTATAAAGTATTGAGGCTTGGTGGGGGAAGGGGAAGCAAGGACAGAGGGGAAAGGAGGAGAAGCTAATCTTAAGGGCTCAAGTGGAAAAGCATATATTTGGAGAATGATGATGACAGCAGGCATGTGATGGTGCTTGACACAGTATATGTATTTATGTATTGTGAAAGCAATGTATGAGCCCCCAGTAAAATGATTTTTTTTTAAAAAGAAAAATCAATTAATGTAATTCACTACACAATAGAATGAAAGGGAAATAGATAACCATCTAAATATTTTCTGACAAAATTAAAGCTTTGCTTATTACTAAAACTCAGAAAATAAGTAATGGGGTAAATAATTTGAAAAATGATTTGAAAAAGGATATTTAGTAATGCTGAAATAATGAAAGTTTTCCCATTGAGGCATATGTGTCTGCTTTACCAGTTCTATCCTACATTGTACCAGAGTGTGTTTCTAGCCAGTGCTATAATGTGAAAAGGGGAAATATACATAGATTTCTGAACAATAATAAAACCATTAATTATTTTCCCCAACACACCACGTTTATGTATTTAAAATATCCTAAGTATGTACTGTTAAGTAATGAGAATTCTGACAATGCTTTGAAGATATGCATAGTTTTCAGTGGCTAATTTCTCAGAAGTGGGCAGCCTATTTCTTCTTTATAGTCTTTTCTCCGTCTGGAAGCTTTGGTGAAACTTGCCCACTTTTTGTGATGCTGCTGGCATTACAAATACCAGTGATATATAGTCCAGTATCAGAATAACACACAATTCAGCACAGTATGACAAACTGACAGAGAAGTCATGGAAATTCAAAATTTAATTTAAATAAGACTTCTATATAAAATATAAGTATGAAGACTGTGTTTCAGTATACCAGACTCAAAGTACACAAATCCAAGCATTTAAAGGTTGTGCATTTTGCAATAGTTTAATATTTTCAAATTCTCAGGACTAGGGCAACTGTAATAACAATACCTCTATACTTTAAACTGAGCCCTGGTGGTGCAGAGGTTTCACCTTGGGCTGTGATCTGCATTGGTGGCAGTTGGAAATCACCAGCAACTCAAAAGGAGAAAAACTGGGCGGTCTACTCCTCTGAACTGTTACAAAATGAGAAACCCATAGGGTGGGCTGTGAGTGAGCAATAACTTGATAGCAGTGACTTAGAGTGAGTATACTTTAAACAATTAAATATTTTTAGAGAAGTTAAATAAGACCCCAATAAATAGAAGAGTAAATAATGCTTGTATGTCAGAAGACTTAATTTTGTAAAAACAGACTTACAGAGCCAATGCTATTCCATCCAAAATATCATGGATTTTTGAAATAGAAAAACTGGTTCTTCAATTTATATGACATGTTTTAGGGACAAAAATAGGTAGGCAATCTGGAAAAAGAAAAAACTCGAGAATATATTATTAAACTATTATTGCTACATGTTAATGATGCTGGGGTAGACAGATCAATGGAACAGAATATAGAATTCAGAGACAGTCATATACATATATCTTGGAAAATAATCAGTGAAGCTGAGTTATATGAAGAAGAATGTGGCATCAAGATTGGAAGAAGGCTTACCTTCAATATGCAAGCAATGCAACCTTGCTTGCAGAAAGCGTGTAGAGCTTAAAACACTTGCTGATATACTTCAAAGATTGTTGTCTTTGGTATGAATTATAACTCAATGTAAAGAAGATCACAATCCTCATAACTGGACAAATGACTAACATTAGGGTAAACAGAGAAAAGATTGAAGTTGTCCAGGATTTATTCTTGCTTGACTCCATTATCAGTACTTAATGTAAACAGCAGTCAAGTGTTGCATTAAGTATAGCTTCTGCACAAGAGTTCCTTAGAGGATTGAAAAACTTTGAGGACCAAAGTTCACCTCACCCAACCCATGGTATTTTTAGTAGTCTCATATGCATGTGAAAGTTTGACATTGATTAAGGCAGAATTAACGCATTCGAATTGTGGTGTTGGAGGTTACTGAAGTACCATAGAGTGCTAAGAAGACAAATCAATCTGTCTTGGAAGCAGTAAGGTCAGATTGCTCCTTGGAGGCAAGGATGGTGAGACTTCAAATTACATACATTGGACACGTTCTCAGGGGAGACCAGACCCTGGAGAAGGACACCATGCATGATAGAGAGGCAGCAAAGAAGACGAAGGTCTTCAAGGCGATGAATGAACACATTGCCTCCAACAATGGGCTCAAGTAGAGGCACAGTTGCAGAGATGGCACAGGAGCAGGCAGTGTTGTGTGCGGGATCCCTGTGAGTTGGCACTGACTCGATGGCACCAACAGCAACAGCAATCTAATCATGTATGGTCACTTAACTTGTGGCAGCAGTGCCATTTCTAGTAAAAATGAGTGTATTGTCAATAAGTGGTTGTAGGGTAATTAGATGTCTGTTTGGAGAGAAAAGAAGTTAACTATTTTTACTATATGTATAAAATTATATTCATGTGTATAATAAATCTAAATGTGAGCATTCTAGAAAATAGCATAGAAGAATATCATTTTGCATAGGGAAATTATTTTTAAATAAGATACCAAGTCATAAATAAAACATTTATAAATTGTACTTCATTAAAATCATTAATTTTTAGAGCTAACAAACACCAAAAGTAGTGAAAATATCACAATATGAAACTATGTTAACAAGACAAACCAAACTCGCTACCCTGGCGTCAGTGCTGTTTCATAGTGAGCCCCTGTGGGTTTCCGAGACTGTAACTGCTTAGGGGACTCGGAAGACCAGTCTTTCTCCTGAGGAGCTGCCGCTGACCACGCATAGACACCGCCCCACCACCACCACCAAAATGGACAGTGAAAAAGAAGTTTGTACAGACTAGACCAATTTTTATAAATTGATGTACAAAAATAGTCAACCCATGAAAAATACAGAATGGCTCAAATAGCCAATAAATATATCAAAGAACTTCAGAAATTTGTGAGCAAATTCCATTTTCCCATGAACCTTTTGAAGTTCCCTTATATATGAAAAAGTGCCAAATTTCATTAATTACCAGAGAAATAAAAATCAGAATATGATATAACTTTCATTAGGATGGCTAAAATTTTAAGAATAACTCAAATTATCAATTTCTTGAAGGATGTGAAGCAAATGGGAAATTTTACACACTGTTGGTGGGAATGCTAATTAGTGCAGAACTTTGAAAAACTGGCATTATCTACTAAAAATGAACAACTATATATTCTGCGATTCAGCAACTTTGTTGTTTGTTGATGTCAAATCAAATCTGATTCATATCAACTCCCTGTGTTCAGAGTAGAAGTGTGTTCCAGCGGGTTTTCAAGGCTGTGACCTTTAGAAAGCAGATGTGTGGCCTGTCTTCCCGGCTGCCTCCTGTGGATTCAAACTGCCAGTTTTTTCGTTAGTAATCAAGTATGTAATGGTGCGTGCCTCACAGGCATATGAAGAAACATGACAACCAAAAAAAAAAAAAGGGCCAGAAAGCTTGCATCAGATCTATCCATTATATTCCTAAATGGAACAACTCAATATCCAGCAGGATAAATAAATTGTAATATATTCATGCAATAGAATCCTATGTAATCAGGGGAATGAACAAGTTGAGTTATTCACAACATGGATGAATGTCAAAGTAGTTTTTTCAAAAAGTCAGATACCAATAGATACATATTATATGTTTCCATTGATTTGTAGTGCAAAAAACAGGCAGATTTTAATAGTCATCGAGGGAAGTGGGGCAGCACTTGAACAAGGCCCAGAGACTTCCTGCAACACTTTTCTGTCCTGATCTGGTGGGAGCACAGGGTTTTCACTCTACTGTTGCCAGACCCTAGTGAGCCTGACTCGCTGGATATCTAAAACCAACAAACTACTTAACCTCTCTCTCTCTCAGTCTCCTCATTTGCAAACTACAGATAACACCCAGGGAGGATTAGTGAGATGGCGTTGGGAATGCCAGCATGAGCTAGAGACTCCACACATGTTTGTTCTTTTCTATTTCATGCCTATAATACATTGTCTGATCTAGTAGTAAAAGGTCCTATACTAATCTTCTTCCTCCCTGAATACCCATATCTATTTTTTTATAATTAAAAATCATTTTATTGTGGGCTCGTACATTGTTTTTCACAATACATAAATAAATATACTGTGCCAAGCACTTTCACATGTCCGCTGCTGTTATCATTCTCCAATCATCTGCCTTTTCCCTTGAGCCCCTGGTATCGACTTTTCCATCCCTTCCCCTGCTCTCCCCTCCCCACCAACCCTCAATGCTTTATACATTATTATTGTTCTGTCATATCTTACACTGCCCGACCTCTCCCCCAACCCACTTCTTTGATGCCTCGCCTTCAAATAGGAGCTTATGTGTATATCCTTGCCTCTCTCTACCCCACCCTCTCTCTCCCCTTCCAGCATCTCCAATCTAACCACTGGCCCGAAGGGGCTCATCCATCTTGGCTTCCCCATATCTCCAGCTCCCCTCTCCACCAGTATACCTTCTCTAATCCATCTGGATTTATAAGGCAGAGTTGGGACCATGATGGTTGGGCGGAGGAAGGCTTCAGGAACTAAGGGTTTAATCTGTAATAGGAAAAAAATCTTCCTGCAGTTATCATGGAGATGGGAATGAACTAGGCCATGTTGCATTCCATTGTGCAATTGATCTCCTTGAATCCTAGGCCTCATTAACCAGCAGCTATTAAATAACTCTGAGGGCATACTATGTTACCTCTTATCTTGTCTCTATACCCGCTCTTTAGGAAATGTACCTACTGTCCATTGTTACCTCTGCCTTCTGTTCAAAACTTTCCTTATTTGATGTGCACATATCCATCTGCTCATGTGCAATTCTATCTGAGTATCTCTCAGCGACCACAATCTTGATATTCCCAAGGCTATATTCAACATCTTCCCTCAAGTCTCTTGTCAGCCAATGTCAATATCACCCTTTACCTAGCTGATTAAGCCAGATATCTGGAAAGCATTGTTGACTTCTCTCTCACTTTTCCTCCAATCTTTCATGAAATGCTGTTACGTGTTATCTTCTGTTTAATTGCCTCCCTCTACTCTTGATCATTTCTTCCTGTCTCCATCTCCTATCCTGCTCCAACCTATTCTGCTTTCTACAATACAAAGTTGATCACATGTACTGCTCTCCTGCTCACAAGAGAATTTGCATAGCAGTGAGAATATTCTTTATGAAATTGTATCAGTAGATGCAAGACATTATGAATTTTTCAAAGCCTATAGGACTATACAATATAGACAGTGAATATCAATGTAAATTATGAACTTTAGTTAATAATAATGCATCATTATCATTAATTATTTGTAACAAATGTATCACAGGAACTCAAGGTGTTAACAGGAAAAATAATGTGCAAAGTTGGGAGATGGGGTTGGGAATTTTTTTGTATTTTCTGCATAGTTTTCCTGTAGACCTAAAACTGATCTAAAATGAAGTTCATTTTCTTTTAAAGAAATAGATAATGGTGATGATTGCGTGGCAGTGAATATGCAATAAATGACAATAAATAAATAAATATGACTGAATTATATAGCTATGCTAGTTAAAATGGCAAATATTTTGTTATTTGTATTTTATCACAATAGACGCATTGTTAGGAGAGACCAGTTCTTTTCTAGTTGTTTGGTTCATCATGGTGTCTTACTATTATTGTAGACATTTTTTTTTTCAGGAGTCCTGAGAGTGTAGTAAGTGACGATATGAGCTGATAACTGCAAGGTCAGCATTTTGAAACTACCACCTGCTCCTATTCCTGTAAAGATTTGGATTGAGAAACCCAAAGTAGATTTGGATTCTACTCTGTCCTGTAGGGTCACGATGAGTCAGAATTGATTCAGAGCCAGAGTTCTGGTTTTATTTATCTTTTAAGGTCTGTAAGGGTTCATGTATTTTGGAGTGCTTTCACTGAATGTGTACCTTTAGATTTATGTCCTCTTCATGGATAAACCCTTTAAATATAATGCCTTGTCTCATACATGATTTTGACTTAAAGTCTATTATTAATCAGGGACTGTTTTTGCCATTCTTGCTTTTTCTTTTGGTTACTTTTTCTGGAAATATATATATATTTTTACATCCATTGATTTTTAATCTAGCTGTGCCTATGACTAGTGTGTCATTAGTGTGTCAAGCAAAATATTGATGAGTCATTTAAAAATCTATTCCGTAACTCTCTTTTCTTGAGTAGTGCATTTCAATTATGTACATTCAGTGTGGTTATCATTTCTTGGCAGGTAGCAAATAAACTATATTGGTAATAAAGTTCATCAGTGGGATTATTGATTAGTATAGACTTACTAATGACATTTTTAATGATTTTATGTGGTGATAATAGTGTTTGTACTAAATGCTTTTTCCTTATTGATTTTTTTATATTCTTGATTTTAATAATGATTTTATCATTGCTGTGTTTTTAAAAATTTTCTGCTTTATTTCGATGAGTAGCTATATCAATTTTTTAGTATTTACTCAGAAATTTAACTTTATTATACTAATTTTAAAGCAATCTCTTACATCTTTTTTTAATTTAAAAAACCTTTTATAGCAGGCTTTCACAGCTCCATTAGAACCCGGACATCTATCCATGTATCAAGCACATTTTGTACATATGTTGTCATCATCATTTTTTAAATCATTTTATTGGGGTCTCTTACATCGCCTATCACAACCCACACATACATACATTGTGCCAACCTTCACATGCCTCCTGCCATCATCATTCTCTAAACATTTTCCTTTCTACCTGAGCCCCTGACATCAGCTTTCATCTTTTCCCCTCCCTCCCGGATCTCCCCTCACCCATCACCCCCCAAGATTTTATAAATTATTATTATTTTGTTATATCTTACACTGCCTGACATCTCCCTTTTCCCACTCCTCTGCTGTCTGTCCTCCAGACAGGAGGCTATGTGTAGACCCCTACAATTAGCTTGCCTTTTCTACCTCAACTTCCCTCCATCCATCTGGTATCTCCCTCTCACTACCAGTCTTGAGGGATTCATCTCTCCCAGATTTTCTGTATCTCCAGTCCCCATCTGTACCAGTGTACCTCCTCCAGCCTAGCCAGACTTATAAGGTAGACCCGGGATCATGATAGTTTGGGGGTGGAAGCCTTTAAGAACTAGAGAAAAGTGGGCTGAGCCCCGGTGGCATAGTGGTTGTGCGCGGGACTATGGCCCACTGGGATGGAGGTTCAATTCCAGCAGCAGCTCCACAGGAGCAAAGGCTGGGCCTCCTACTCCCACCACCAGAGGGCAATGATGCCCAAAAAACAAACAAACAAAAGAACTAGAGAAAAGTTGTATATTTCATCGTTCCTTCACTGCACGCTGACTGGCCCATCTCCTCACCCATGACTCTTCTGAAAGGGGATGTCCAATTGCCCACAAATGGGCCTTGGGTCCTCACCCTGCACTCTCTCTCATCCATAATGATGTGACTCTTGTTCCTTGATGCTTGATACATGCTCCCTTCAACCCCTCATGATCACACAGGCTTGTGTGCTTCTTCCATGTGGGCCTTGCTGTCTCTGTGCTCGATGGCCATTTGTTTACCTCCAAGCCTTTAAGATTCAAGATGCTTTATAATTTGGTAGCTGGGCACCATCAGCTTTCTCCACCATGTTTGTCTCTGCACAAACATGTCTTCAGTAATATGATTTTTGTTCTTTGATGTCTGATACGCGATTCCTTCCACACCTCAGGATTGCATAAACTGGTGTGTTTCTTCAATGGTGGGCCTTGTTGTTCCTAAGCTTGTCTACACTCAAGCCTATAAGACCCCAGACACTACAACTCTTGATAGCTGGGAACCATCAGCTTTCTTCACTACTCTTGCTCATGCTCCCACATGTCTTCAGCAATAGTCTCTGGAAGGTGAACACACAGTGATATATTTTTCTGGTTTGATACATGAAACTTGATCCTTTTGACACCTCATGACCAAACTGGCTGGTGTGTTTCTTTCTTATGGGCTTGGTTACTTCTCAGCTAGATGGCTGGTTGTCTACCTTTAAGCCTTCAAGACCCCAGACATTATTGCTGGACCCTCTAATCTTTCTTCACCGCATTTGCTTATGCACCCATTTGTCTTCAGTGATTATATTGGGGAGGTGAACATCATGGAATACCAGTTTAGTAGAACAAAGTGTTCTTGCATTGGGAGTACATGAGTAGAGGTCCAAGTTCCATCTGCTCCTTTAGTACTACACCTACAATGGATCTATGTACCTAGATCCATTTTCTTTTTATCATAGTTATATTTATATATGTACATACCTATATTTATACCTCTATAAATGCATTTTGCCTCCTAGTTTTTTCCTCTATTTCCTTTTACTTTCCTCTTGTCCCACTATAATGCTCAGCCTTCACTGGGGTTTCAATGTTTCCTTTCAGTTACTTTACCTTTGTTTAAGCCCTACCAGGCCTCCCACATCTTTTCACCGCCTATTTTGGAACACTTGTTTTCCCCATCTATGAACTTTCCCACTCCACCTCTCCCTATCCCATGCCCCCCAGGAACCATCAGTCCTGTTGTTCTCTCCTCCATCCAGGAGTGATGGGAGGACAGAGGGAGGGACAGAGGGAGGAGGGAGATTCAGTCCATTTTGTGGGTGCAAATCGCATTGGTTCCCCACCATGTGACCCCAGAAATGTCCTCTGTTGCTGTCTACTTCATGTCCTATTGCGTGACAGCATGACATGTTGGTTTTCCAGTTCCCACTGTGACCCATTAGCTCACCACAGTGGCGTAGTCCTCTGAGCATCCTGGGCTGGCATGGGGACAAGTTTGGCTCTCATTCTCTTCCTATCTCCTGTTCTGTCTCCATATGTGTCAGGCTGGCTCCTCTCCCCAGCCTGTTCTCTGCTACATCCACTTCCAGGGAGGGGTCAGTCTGGCTCTGTTTGGGGCCAGCCCTGAAGTTCTCTCTTTTCATGCACCCTTCCATTTGTCCACGCAATACTCATGGTTGGATGCTTCATGGTAGGATATACATGCCCATGCCAGATTCTGTGGAGACAAGACCAGTACTCTCCCCCTGGGTGGGTTAGTGTCCTACTCCTTCCATTATGCTTTCATTTTAGAACTCCTTTTTTCTCTCTCCTCCCTCTGTCCTCCCATTACTGTGTTTGAACCAACATGTACCTCCTTGGGCTTGGTCCAACCTCCTCTAATTTCTCTATATCTCAACCTAAATGTTATGATATAGGAGAATTCTCTTCTATACTTACCGAGCTGATACTTACCTAAAGGGACTCACGCTGTACTTTTCTTTTTGTGATTGGCTGACTTCTCTTAGCATAATTTCCTCCAGCTCTTCTTATGAGAAGACGTGTTTCATGTGCTCATCAGTGCTTTTGAGACAAGTATAGTACTCCATTGTGTGTATGTGCCAGATACCCTTGTCTACTGATGGAAATTTAGATTGTTTCCAACTCTTTGTGATTGTGACTTGCACTGCAATAAATGTTGGAGCGCACACAACTGGTTGTGGTTTGTTTCTTACTTCTTCTGTGTATATTCCCAGAAAAGAGATAGCTGGGTCATAAGGTAGCTCAATTTCCATCTTCGTTAAGCCTCGCCAGACTGCTTTCCATAGCAGTTGTATATTTCTACAGGATCACCAGTAATGTAGGAGAGTCTTTAATTCACCACATCCCCTCCAACATTTGTTGCTCTTTGGTTTTCTGATTTGAGCTAGCATCAAAAGTGTTAGTTGGTGTCTCTTGGTTGATCTGCATTTCTCTGATCTGCATTTGATCTGCATTTCTCTGATGGCTAATAGGCAGGAGCATTTTCTCATATGCTTATTGGCCATATAGGTCTCCTTCCTAGTGAAACTTCTTTTTAGTTCTTTTCCCCACTTCTGCAAAGGGTTAAGTGTCTTACTGTTTTTGCAGGCAAGGATGGTATTGTAGATTTTCATAATAAGCCCTTTCTCTGTTGTGTCACTGCTAAAAATCCTTTTCCAGCCTGTGGATTGCTCTTCTACGCTCTTGGTAAAGTCTTTTGATGCACACAGGTGTTTTATCCTTAGTAAATCTCATTTGTCAATTTCAGATTCCCCTGTGTGTGTACCCTGCCCTATTGGAGTTAGCCTTTGTATTCCCTGGGCCAAGCTTCTTAGGTTTTCCTGATTCTTTCGCTAATTGTCCTAATTGGTTTATGGTTTTACTTCTAGGTCCGTGATTCACCTTGAGTTAGTTCTTGTGCATGTGTGGGTAGAGATCCTATTTAATTTTTCTATATGTGGATTTCAATCGTTTCCAGCACCATTTGTTAAATAGGGTGTCACCCTCTCACTTGAAGCTTTTGGGGCCTTTGTCAAAAATCAGTTGTCTATATGCTAATGGTTTTATTTCTGGGCTTGCTATTCCTTTCCTTTGGTCTGTGTATCTGTTATTATATCAGGAACATACTGTTTTGACCACTGTGGCTTTGTAGTAGGTGTGTGTATCAGGTAAAGTGAGCCCTCCGACTAGGTCTTTCTTCTTAGGAGATCTCTGATAATTCTGGGCTTCTTCCTTTCTCATATGAAATTGGTGGTCACTTTTTCCAGTTCTCTGAAGAAAGTTATTGGTATTTGAGTCGGGATAGCATTAAACTTATAAAGTGCCCTGGGTAGGATAGAAATCTTTATGATGTTGAGTCTTCTGATCATGGGATATTCTTCCATTTCTGGAGGTCACTTTTGGTTTCCTGTAGTAAGGTCTTGTAGTTTTCCTAGTATAGGTCTTTTGTTTTTTTGGTTAAATATATCCCTAGATATTTTCATTTATTTTTGGATATTGTGCATGGTACTGTCTTTCTGATATCCTCTTCCATGTACTTGTCAGATGTATACAGCAAGCCCATCAACTTCTGTTTATTAATCTTGTATCCTACCACTCTTCCATATTACACTAACACTGTCAGTACTCCAGTTGTGGTGCTTTGGGGATTTTCAATGTACAGAATCATGTCATCAGTGAATAAGGGTAATTTCATCTCTTCCTCTACCAATTGGATAACTTTGATGTCTTTCTGTTGTCTATGCTATGTTATTAGCTAGCACCTCCAGTACTATATTGAAAAGCAGTGGGGACAAAGGTCATCCTTGTCTCCCTTTTCAGTGGGACTGATTTAGTCTTTTCTCCATTGAATATGATATTAGCCACCAGCTTTTCATAGATAAATTGTATTAACTTGAGGAACTGCCCTTCCTTTCCTATCCTCCTGAGCGTCTTAATTAGGAATGGGTGCTGGATATTGTCAAATGCCTTTTCTGTACTGTAGATATTATCATGTGATTCTTATACTTATCTTATCAATTCTTATACTTTATCAATGTGGTGTATGATAATGATGGATTTATGGATATTAAACCATCCCTGCATCCCTGGGATGAATCCTACCTGATCCTGATGGGTGATTTGCTTTATATAATTTTATATCCTATTGGCCAAAATCTTGTTGAAGAATTTTGTATCTATGTTCATCAGTGATATCAGTATATAGTTCTCTATAACTGTGTTATCCTTTCCCTGTTTGCATAGCAAAATTATACTGCCTTCATAAAATGAAGTTTGGAAGTTTTATCCTTTTCTACTCTCTGAAAAACTTTGTGGAGGATTGTTGCCAACTCCTCCCTGAATGCTTCGTAGAATTTTCCAGTGAAGCCTTCTGGTCCAGAATCTTTTTTGGTGGTCGCTTTTTGATAACCCTCTCTATTTCTTCTTTTGCTATACGTTTGTTTAGGTTAATCTAGAGAAGGATTGTTTCTCCCTCTCGAGAGGGTATTTGTCCATGTCTTTCCCATTGTTGAACACATTAGAGTACAGCCTTTCATAGCATGTTGTGATTATCCTTTTAGGGTCTGTTGTGATTACCTCTGTTTCATTCCTCATCTTGTGTGCTGTTGTTTCCTATTTCCTTTCTTTGGTTAAGTTTTCCAGCGGTCTGTCAATTTTGTCGATCCTTTCAAAGAACCAAAGTTTTGCTGCAATAATCTGCATTGTTGTTTTATTTTCCCAGTGGTTCAACTCTGCCCTGGTTTTTATTATTTCTTTTATTTTGTTGTTGGAGGGATTATTCTGCTCTCTTTGTTCTAATTGTTGGTGTTTTGTGAGAGCGAAACCATCATTAAGTCTCGCTTCCTTTTTCATCTATGCACCTATTGCAATCAAGTTACCTCTAATGACTGCTTTCTCCAAATACCAAAATTTTTGTTATGAAGAATTCTCATTCTCATTAGCTTCTAGAATCTTTTTGATCTCCGCTCTTATCTGGGTCAGTGCCCACTCATGCCACAGAAGCTCATTATGTATCCTCCAATTGTTTGTCCTGTTTTCCTGGTCATCCTTTTATTGATCTGCTGCTTTATGGCATGGTGATCAGAAAAGGACGTCTGTATAACCTCTATGTGCATGAATATACTTAGGCTTGATTTGTATTGCAGCATGTGGTCTATTTAGAAAATGTGCCATGTGGACTTGAGAAGAATGTATATGTTTTTGCATTTGGATGGAAACCTCTAAATATGTTTATCATATCTAGTTGCATAATAGTATTGTTTAGTTCTATAGTCTCTTTGCTGAGCTTCCTTCCCAATGATTTGTCTAATATATTTGAAAGTGGTGTATGAAAGTCTGCTACTATAATTGGTGAGTCTGTGACATCTTTTTTCACGTTATGAATTGTCTGTTGGACAAATTTCTCAGGTCTCTCATTTGGAGCATATATGTGTCTTGTGCTCAAGGGTTCCTGGTAACGTGATCCTTTGAGCATTATAAAGTGCCCCCCCTTATATCTTTTTATGGTTTGAACCTTGAGATCAGTTTTGTCTGAAGTTAGGATTGCAAATCCTGCTTTATTTGAATCACCATTATCCTGGTTAGTCTACCCAGACTAACACATTATATTTGTTCCTCTAGTACCCTACTCTTGGTACCATAATGTGTTACTCTGGGTAGACTAGAGGAACAAATTCAAGGACACGCATATCGATATAAGGAAAGGGTTTATATACAAAAGGAATGGGACATGGAGAAAGCATCCCAGCCCAGTCCAGTCCAAAGTCATAAGTTCGATTTTAGCTCATATGCCCGAAATCAGTCTATAAAGTCTTCTTCCGACTCATGAAGTCACAGGCTAGTGGGTGCATAATCCCGGTGCTGGCAGGGCACCTCGCCTCCAGGGCTCAGGGTCCATCAACAGCAAAAGCAACTCATTGCTGGCAGAGGTCTCCATCTGGCCGCCCCAGCTTCAGAGGTCTGGCTCCATCAGGGCAAAGCTGTGTGGTCTCTCCACCGGCTACTCCAGGTTCTCGAACGCTGCCAGCTTGTCTTGTCCATGATTGTCTCTGAGACTAACTCCCAACAACTGGGGGAGATAGCTTCTTATCTTCACGAGGGAAATATCGTGAGATTTCCCAGAAGTCTTCGGAGAAAGCCATGCCCACATAGAGGCCTCATTGGCTACTCAATGACTATCTCCAGATTTACAGGCTAGACTCCACCCCTACATTTCAATCATAAAACTAACATAAGCACATGACTGCCACAGTGTTTTGGTGTTGAGAGGGTACTTGAGTCTGGGCCAATGTCCATCTGCAATTACATACATATACATATGTGTGTGTATGTGTGTGTGCGCGCGCACGCCTCTGTGAATGTACTTTGTCTCCTGGTTCTTTCCTCTATTTCCTTTTACTTTACTGGTCCCATCATCATGTTCAGCTTTCATTTGGGTTTAGTAATTGCTAGCTATTACATTTCTCTTGATTAAGTTCCATGAGGCATCTTATGCCCTTCTTTCCATGGCTTTTAGTTCACTTGTTCTTTCCTTGTTCCTAGGTTCATTTCCCCTTCCCATTCCATTTTCCCACCTCCCCTTCTCCCATATCCTCCAGAAACATTGGTACCATTCTTTTCATCTCTGAATTATTTATCCCGCCTATCTTATTTAGATAGAAGTGCCCATATATCAAAAAGTACAAAAACCAGGCAAAGGCAAATAAAACAAAGGAAGTAAAAATCAACAAAACAATAACAACAAAAGCAAAATAACAATGACAAAAAGAAAGCCAAAGACAAAAAAAATGAAAAAGCCTACATTAAATCAAGGTCTGTTTGTTGCCCTTTATGAGTGTTTTTCAGGTGAGTGAGATGGGGTGCCACACTCTGTCTCCAAAGTCTGTTTTTGGTATTCCCTGGGAATTTCATAACTTTTCTCTCCTTGCTCCTCTGTTACATGTACTTAGTGTTTTGCCTTAGTGTGATGGGGTCAGATTGTGCATTATCCCGCACCGTGTCTCTAGTGTTGTCCCCTGAAGTTCTATAGTTTAGTGTTTGATGTATCTCTTTGTAGGGCTTGTAGCTATGGTCCTTTCTGTGCTTTCTCTGCTCCAAGCAAGAATATCGTCCTTGGAGTTTTGTAGGTCAGGATGCCCTCTCTCTCCTCTCCATCCCCTTTCATTTCTCTCATGTGCTCTAATCTGATATACCCATCTCCCCAGGCTGTAGACCCAGTGCTGTCCACTGAAGTGCATTCTTCTGAGGGGGTGGGAGTGTGGGTGACCACAGAGTTGGGTTGGGGCTGGCCCCACAGACCTCTCTTTTGGTTCCCTGGTACATGTCAATATATTGAATTCACATCTTGGTGCATTGGGTGGAGGCCTGGTCTCTCTCTCCCTCTCCTGCAGAGATATAAACAATACTCTCCCCTTGCCCTGCTCTCACCCCACCCATATCTCTTTTCTTCCCCCTTTTCTTTTCCCCTCTTATTTAGTTGGGTGCCATATGTATCCCTGGTTTGGGTTTTGCCCCTGCCATAGTTGTTGGACCTCGCCTCAGGGATGATGTATATAATAGCTTTTCCAGTATGTCCCATTTTTTAAATCTTACCTCAGTGGACTCAAGTTGTACTTGTCCCTTTGTGTGTGACATATTTCACTTAGTATGATTTCCTCCAGGTCTTCCCATGCATCAATGTGCATCATGCGTTCATCACTGCTTTTTAGGGATGTGTAGTACTGCATTGTATGTATGTACCATGCTTTTTTTTATCCATTCATCCATTTATGGAAATTTAGGTTGTCTCCAACTCTTTGGAATTGTGAACTGTGCCATGAGGAACATTAGAACACTGATGTCTGACTATGTTTTTTTTTTTTTTTTTGCCTTTTCTGGGTAGATGCACAGTAGGGGGATTACTGGATCATATGGTAACTCAATCTTCAACAGTTTTAGATACCATCAAATTGATTTCCATATTTGGCTGCACATACCTACATCCCTCAGCAGTGGATGAGAGTTCCTATCTCCCCACAGCCCCTACAAAACTTGTTACTTTTGGATTTTTTTGAATTGGACAATCCTTGAGAGTGTTAAGTGGTATATTATGCTTGTTTTAATTTGAATTTCTCTTATGGCTAATGATCAAGAATATTTTCTCCTGCTTATTGGCCATTCGGATTTCTGCTCCAGTGAAATCTCTATTTAGGTCTTTTGCCCACCTCCTTAGTGGGCTTTTTTTTTTTCATATTATAAGATTGCAAATTATTGTAGATTTTTGTAATAAGGCCTTTGTCTGTGCTGTCATTTCTGAGGATGTTTTCCCAATATGTGGGCTCTGTTATTATTCCTTGTGAATTCTTTAAATATACACAGGTGATTTATCTTCAGTATATCCCATTTGTCAATTTGTGACTCTTCTGTATTTGTATCCTTCCCTAATCCTGATAGCCTAATATTCCCTGTGCCGTTTCTCAGGTTTTTTCCAATTTCTTCATTAGAGCACAATAGTTTACAGGTTTACCTGAAGGTTTGTGAATCACCTTGAGTTTATTCTTGTCCATAGGGTGAGGTAAAGGTCTTGCTTCATTTTTCTGCAGGTATATATCCATTTTTTCCAATACCACTTGTTGAAAAGGACATCAGCTTCCCATTTGATATTTTTGCCGTCCTTAACAAAAATCAGTTGTCTGCATGCTAATGTTTTTATTTCTGCATTTTGGTCTGATTATCTGTTGCTATCCAAGAACCACATTGTTTTGACAACTGTGGCTGTATAATACATGCTAAAGTCAGATAGGGCAAGTCCTCCTATTGTCCTTCTTGAGGAGTTCTCTGCTAATTTTAGGTTTCTTCCCTCTCCATATGAGTGGATAATCAGCTTTTCCAATTTTTTGAAGAAGGATGGTATTCATATCAGAATAGCATTAAACTTATATATAGTACCTTGAACAGAACTGACATATTTGATATGTTGAATTTTTCAATCCATGAACATGAGATATTCTTCCATTTGTTGAAATCACTGTTGGTTTCTTGTAATAGTGTTCTGCAATTTCCCCCATGCAGATCTTTTCATTTTTCACTAAGGTATTTTCACTGCTGGGTGGAGTTGTTCTACGTGCCGTTCTCTTATTTGTGCTTGGGACAGGTTGATATTCTGCCTTCCTGGGTTGGCAAGGAGCTTTTGTGGAGCTATTTTTTTTAAATAACATATTTATGATGGGTAGGCTTGTTGCATGGTCAGTGAATATGCAAGATCAATTGAAGGGTGAAGATAGAAAAGGCTATCCCCACCCTTGCCCTGTTGCTCTTAGATCTTTGGACCAGCTGGCTGCCTTGTTCATCCTGAGCCTAGACCTCCAATTGACACTACTTGTGGGACATCTAATAGGTGGACTGTGTTGCTGTGCACTGAGGTTCCTTCAGCCCTACTTTGCCATGTTCCTGGAATATACATTTCTTGAGTTGGATGGATTCTGTCATCTGGCTGACTGTTGGTGACCTGCTTTGCTGTGTGCTGCTTATGGCCAGATAGCCTGAATTGCTCTACAAAGAACTATTCATGGCCCTCAAGACTTCAAGGACTGCCAGTCTCTAACTGTCTCATGCAAGTGAGTTGCACTGAGCCATTTGTTCTGCTTTATAGATAAGTTAACTGTTTATTTCTTGTCTTATATATCCTTCTATCTATATAAATATATAAAAAGAATTACCAGTGTCCTGGTTTTGTTTCTCTAGAGAACCTTGTATAGCACAATAATCTTTGAGCTTTTCCTTGTCTTGGAAGATTCTTCTCCATCTATCTTAATAGGTAATTTGGCTGGATATTGTATTCTTCAATTTGTGCTATTTTTCTTCACTGTTTGGGATTTGTCATTCCTCCTTTTCCTTCTCTTTTTCATCGTGTCTGCTGACATGTCTGAACATATTCTTGTTTGAGTACCTTTATAAGTGACTATTTGTCTTTCCCTAGCTGCTCTTATGATTTTCTCCTTTTCCTTATATTTGGATAATTTACCTATTATGCATTTTCGTGACTTCTTAAGGTTCAGTCTGGATGGTGTTCTTTCAGCCTCCTGAATGGTTACCTGATATTCATTTATTATGTTGGGCTGTTTTTCTCTAAAAATTCCATCGCTATTTTCACTGTTGACTTCTTTGTTGTGTCTTGTTCTGGAAGTCCAACTATTCTCATATTATTTCTCTTCATAACATAAGGTTTTCTTCATTTTCTCTGATTGTCTTATTTCGCTGCTTTTCTTATTTGTTGAAATCTGCCTGGTTATCCTTTAGGTCATGGGTTGGCAAACTCCTGTAACCAAAGAGCAAATTCTGCCCCTCCTATCAATTTTTTAAATTACCCAGTAGCCTTAAATATGTTTTTCCAAACATATGAAATGAAATAACCATGATCTGAAATAACAACCTTCAAATGTTTTCAGAGTTAGTCCACAGCCGCACGTTCACACCGAAAGAGCTGCTTATAGCTCACAAGCTGCAGTTTGCTGACCACTGCTCTAGCTCACAGATGTGATTCTCCATCTCTGCATATCTGTTGGCACAGTATGTTAATTTACTACTGGATTTTGTTACTTTTTCCTTTAGGTGTTTTAGTTCCCTATGGTGCATTGCCTTTATTTTCTCTACCATTTCATCTTTTCTCCCCCCCTCTATTGCTTTCCTCATTTCCTGTATGAGTCCAAGCAAAATTCTGAAGATTTCTTTCTGTGGCAGGTTAATGTTTACTTCTATGTTCATTAGGTTCATGACTTCTTCTGCAAATGTATTCTCTTTTTCCTGCCTTTTCATTGAGGATGTTGGGCCTACGTTGTTTTAGAGAAGCCTGGTATCATCGTTCTGAGTTGAAGAGCACTGGGTTCTCACTTGGGGGACTCATATTAGTGCATCTACGACCTACCTGCTTGTAGCTGCAATGGGATTCAGGCTACTACTGTATTCTCCTGTGGTTTTACCATTACTCTAGCTAACCATTATTTCATTATATAGAATGTGAGTTGGAGCGTCTTATCATGGGATGCTGGTCATATGGTTTTGGGCCCATGAGGATGGTGTTTCACTTACTGATTTACCAGTAAGCCATAATGTGTCCCATAGGACTTGGAGGGCCTTGGATGGAGTGTAGTGTTTCTCAATGCAATTGGAATGCCACTGAGGCCATGGGGGTGTACCCTTCTTGGTATAGAGCACTGTGGATGGCAGGTGTAGTCAGAGAGACCACTGTGGTGGTTGGGCAGATGTTCCCGCAGCAGCATGGAGCACCACAAACGGCAGGGGAAGTTCTTCCAGAACTTGTAGGGCCGTGGGGTGTAGGCAGGTTTTGCCCAGCTATTTGAAGGGGAAATCCCCAGATGCTTGGGGTGTGGTTGAGGGCCAGTGTGATTTCCTAAGCTTCATGTAATGCCAACAAGTGCAGCCAGGATCTCTTCCAACTGGGCCATCAGAGTTTCCCTAGGCAGAGGACAGTGGTCTGTTGGCCAGCATTGGCTTGTCAAAGAAAAGAGAGGAAGAAGAGAAGAAAAAGGAGAAAGGAGAAAACAAAGACCAGAACAAAATTTAAAACAAATTAGCATACACAAATGTAACAACAAAACAAAAATAAAAACAGAGTTGGAAAAGGAAAACAACAAAGAAGAAAAACTGGATCGGGTGAGACTGTCCTGGGAAAGAAATGATAGATAAAGAGGGGAAAAAGAAGGGTAAGAAGAAGAAGAAAAGAAAGAAAAGAAATAAAGAGATAGGCGAGTTCCATCCTGTGCCACGTTTAGCTTTGCTTTGTGATGTATGCAGCACTCCCATAGGAGGAAGGTTGGACTTCTCCCCACTCGGTGGCTGAGTCGGCCTAGGCAGAGGGTAGGGGCTGGAAGCTAGTAGTGCCATATGGAAGAATGAAAGGGAGAGGAGAGAAACAGAAAAGAAGAAAAAGCACAGAGCAAAATCATAGAGAGAGAGAAGAAAGAGCAAAAATGAAACGAATGAGAAAGAATGGGAAAAAACATAACTCTGCTTGCTAAGAGTGACTGCAGCGGTAAAGAGAGCAGAAAATGAAAAGAAAAAAATAAAGAGTAAAGAGATAATTGAACCATGATTGCCTAAATGTGGAGCCAGAGGTGTTTAAACTGTGCCCCAAGGTGGCAGGTTGATGTGCCCTTCTAGTGCAGGGTCCCACTGGTGCTGGGCAGAATTGCTGTATTTGGAATGATCACCATACAGATCAGAAGGAGGCTTCCTCGGCAGTGTGGAGCACTAAAAAGGACTGTCACAGCTGCCTTGTGTGGTGTGCAGTGCTCCCCCAGAGGGCAGACTGGAGTTCTCTCAGCTACCTGCCCTAGGTGGAGAGTAGTGGTCTGGAAGCAGCAGTGGCATGTAAAAGGAAAGAGAGGGAGAGAATAAAATAAAAGGAAGAAAAAGAGAAAACTAAACTAAACCGGGCCTGCTGACACTGACTGTGGTGAGAAAGAAGGGAGAGTGAATAAAGAGAAAAGAAAATGAGTAGTGAGTGAGGAGATAGCTGAGGCCTGATTGCCTGATCATGGGTCTGGAGGAGTTCCAACTGTGCCTCAACGTAGCTGAGTGATGTGTCCACTGGGTGTAAGTTCCCACAAATGTTTGGTGGAATTATCCAAAAAGGCAAGATCACATTAAAGATTAGGCTGCTGTTCCCATAGTGATCGTGTATGGAGCACTGCGGTGTCCAGTGGGGTTGGAGTGTAGTTCCCACAGCCATGTGTACAGCCACAGGACGGGCAGAGGATTCTCAAGTCACCTGCCAGACAGGACCACTTCAGCTGTGTGCAGGATCACTGAGGGCAGACATTGAATTTGTGGAGTTGCCCTAGCTTGTGCCCAAACTGCTGATGCCCAGTAGCTCAGGACTTTTTGTTTTATTTCCCACCCCCTGGCCAGCTGGAATTATCTTTGTTATGCTGAAAGCCTCTGGTCTCTATAGCTAGCTTCTGGCTTTCCTTGACAGGGTCTCCCTTATTATGCTAATATATGTTAATGGACTCATTCTACCAGTTTGTCTTGGAGTTAAACAGTCAGCCTGGGATTTGCAGTTTTACCAAGAAAATATTTCTTCTCTTTTAATATTGGGCTGATGGGGTGTACTGATTTCAGGGCTGCCATACTGACTCCCAGAGGAGGAGATGTAGCTTATCACAGAAGATTATCTCTCTGCCAACTGGAACTGCATTCGAACCCCGTGCTATGGCTACCTGCTTATGTTCTGCCACACCGCTACCTGACATATTTTCAATTGCTCCAAATCTCAGGTTGCCCGCACCGACCCCAAACCTCAGGAAATGGGCTCAAGGCAGCTACGAGTGTGGGGAGCTCCTGTGTGGGTCCTGTGACTGGCTTTCAGAGGTTCTCCTTGAGTCTAGGATTATGACCCCCTTTTGGACATCAGCCTGGGAAAATCACTACTTGCTGCTAGACTCTGGCACTGATAGCTGCTCTGTCCGGAGCCCACAGGGCCAGCACTCTGAACCTAGAGGATTGCAGCGCAGTCTCGGTTTGCTTTGTGAGTGCTAAATTTAAAAGGTGGAGTTCAGCATACACCTTAGTATCCTGATTCTAATGTTAGGACTCGGTATCCCAGTCTCCTTCACCTTACCTTCCAATAAGATGGTCTGGCTGTAGGAGCTCTGGGCGGGTAGCTCTAACTGGAAGCCATCTTCTTCAGGCTTGACAATGAACATCTTTTAATGTGTTTGGTGACCATTAGAATGCACATTTTATTGGAAATATCTGTCTATTTTATGATTGAGTTATTTGCCCTTCTGTTGCTTTCAAAGTTTTATATAAAAATTATTATTTGATTCTTTTCAGATATATGTTATATGCCCAATTATCAGCTTGTATTTTCTCCTCCACTTTTAAGTTAACCTTTTGATAAACAAAAGTTTTTAATTTTTATGAAATGCAGTTTATTTATTTCATTTTTTTTGTTGTTTGTGCTTTCCTTTCCTAGGCATATATCCAAAACATTATAAAACAGATACTTAAATAAATTTGTAAACTATTATTCATTGAAGCACTATTCATAACAGATTAAAGGTGGTAACAACCTAATACCCAACAACAAACAAGTGGATTAACAATATATGGTACCTAGGTAGCAGTGCATTCTCAGTTTGCTTAATGAGTAAAAAACTTAAAAAGTGGAGTTTAGCATAAACCTTTCTTTGATTAGAATCAGAGAAATACCTCTCAGCTAGTGGGAGAAATGATTCTTTTTTTTTTAACCCCATCCCTTTCAGCGAAATTATTCTTGATACACATCTTTAAGACATTATGTTGAGTGAAATAAGACAAACATAAAAGATTAGTTATTGTAAAAAGAGATTACAACTCAATGTGAAGAAAACAACTATCCTCACAACATCATAATAAACAAAGAAAACATCGAAGTTGCCAAGATTGAAGTGTGTGGACTTCCAGAAGATTTTTTAAAAACGTGTCTTGGAAGGAGTATAACAAGAATACTTTTTAGAAATGAAGATGGCAAGAGTTCCTACTTTGACTATATTATTTGGGGAGATCAGTCTCTGGGAAAGAAAATCATGTTTGGTAAAGTACGGGGGCAGTGAAAAGAAAAAAGGAAAACCCTCAACTAAATGAACTCTCTCGGTGACTCCAACAATGGACTCCAATATGCCAGCAATTGGTAGGATAGCAGAGGACCATGTACGTAGGTTTGCAATGAGTCAAAACCAACAGGATGGCATCTAACAAGCACAAAAGGGGCAGGGGGGTTGGGGAAGAGGTATTAATGGTAATGGGAAAACTGCAGTGACTTAAGATGGGATTGAAAACCAATTATTGTACTTACTGCCAATAAATTGTGTATTTATTAATAGTTGAATTGACAAATGATGTGCTATAGTTACAACAATAACAAGAACAAAGAGCAGCTTCAGAAGCTGCTTATGTATAAACATTACAGGAGTTTTGCTACCTTGGTTTGGATATCTAAGGTCATAGTTTATTGAGATATTATTATTAACATATCTAATATTTTGTTTAGCATTCTTTTTTAATCACCTAGTTGTTGTGTAATTCATGGGATAGTAAAAGCTTGCAAGTAGCTATATAAGGCACAACAATTAGTCTTTCCTTACCTGCAGAAAGAGAGAAAGAAGGCAAGTCAGGAATAGGAAAACTATATGGGATATGTGTCAAACTGTCTCCCTAACAATTGCATTTTTGCCACATGAGGATGAGAATTAGATGGTCCTCAGTTACCATTACTGGATATTTTGGTCAAAGATTCCCTAGAAGAAACCTGATCAAAAGATGGGAAAGCAGAATAGAATTTCAATTTCACTTGCACTTCAGACTTTCTGGAGCCATGGAGGTTAAATGAGCTCCTTAAACTAATGCTCTGAGATTGCTTCTTAACCTTAAAACTAAAATATTCTGAAGACTCCTTTAAAATTGAATAGTTTAACTTAACTAGTAAAAAAATATGCCTCACTATGTTCTTTTAAGTCCTATCTATATGGGATCAGGTTGACAGCAGCAACTCCAAAGTTTAGGGGGGAACATCTCAGAAAAAGCAGATGAAGATGGAAGAATGTAATCAGTGTCAGCAAATTGTACATATTGAGGCTGTTGAACTTGTGCATGTTTTTGCTATATATATTCTCACCAGCCATAAAAATTGGGAAAATATTTTTAGTCATTTTTGAATTGGTGGATGCTTTGTTCTAAATATTTTCAACAGCAATAAGAAATTGAAAAAATTACTATTAATCATTATTACTTATTTCATTGTAGAAATGAGGTTCTGAGAGGTTAAGTACATTTCTGGAGGTCACACAGCCAAAAATGGTAGAACCAGGATTTGAATATTCTAGCTTAAACCTTATATTCTTCCAGCAAGATGCTGTTGCTTGAACGCCTTATTGAGTCATTTAACTTACAGCAATATTTAACTTTTTATGTGAATTCATTTACCTTGCAAACTCAAGTATTGAGGCAGGGCCTTGGTCTGTTTCCAAATGGTAGAAGGAATGGATTAAAACTGGAGACTAACATGTGAGTGAGAGCCTGGTACAGAATATCTTCAGTAATGTGTGGGGTGGGGGAGGGAAGAAAGGGTTTCGAATTAAGATAGAGTCCAGGAGGTGCATGGTGTTACCTAGCAACTGGGAATGGGGAAGCAGAGGAAACAGAGGTTGGGGGCAAGCTTCAGGTTAGATGTTAACTGTTGGAGTGAGGGTTGTTCAGGCCACTGAGTTGCATTTTTCCAAGAAGCACCATTTACTTTGTATGTATTTGTGTGCATAACCTGAATCACAGCTGACATGGTTCTTGGGAGGTTGGAGAGCTACTTGAGTAGATTGAGAGAAGGGATACCCAGAGGAGGATTCAAAGTTTAGCAGAAATGAAGCAGGAGTTCAGTAAAGAATGCCTTGGGGATGATTTGGATGCCTGGAAGAAATAGGGTGGGTGACTCAGCTTGGAAAACTGCACCTAGGTGAGTTTGCACCCTGATTGTAACATTGTGTAGTTCTCCTCTTCCCAATGTGAAGATTAGAGAGAAAGTGGGGTTGCCTCTCCACATAGAGGGGTTGGACAAAAATCAGGTACTAATGGGACACTCAAGGGAAGTCCCAAACTAAGCATTCACAGACTAGGAAACTTAAAAACTTATCCTCCACTTAGGACCAACTGGCCAATACTTTCAACCATGCCCCCTCAGTCAAAGGCATTAAATATCCCTCCCCCTCCCCCACCTCATCCATCCCAGCAGCCAGGTCTTTAAAACTCTTAAGGCCAGATCTTTTAAAATTCTGTTTCTGTTCAACTGCAGGCAAAGAGTGGGTGTTTCTTCCATGTGTGGGTACACACATGCCTGCTTGCCAGCTCTGAGTTGACTAGGGGCCCACTTGCTCTTGGATTCTTGGCTTTTTAGCCTCTGGGGATTTCCCAGTTCCACATGTGGGGGTTTTGCACTCCTGTATTTTTTACGTGTTTTTTCCTGGCTATTTGGAAAGCAATCGTGGCTTCCTCCCACAAGGCCCTGCACGCTTTCCAGAATTAGCATGAAACTTTTGAAACTCTAAAACCTGAAATTTCCTCTTTCCTTCATGAAAGCTCAGTTGGATTACAAAAATGTCTTTGCTGTGTGGATTCCTTCTGGGTGTAAAGCAATGAACTGAAGTAAGCACCATTCAGACACCTAATAGAATGTGACAGTGGGGTGCCTACTCGGAAGCACCAAGCAAATGAAGTTGATGCATTACTCCAACCGCATCTCAACGATAGTGGGCAAATCACTCTCCACTGGAGAGGGAAGTTGGACAAGACGGCATTAGAAGTTATGCTGTGTACCACTATGGTTTAGGCAATTATGTAAAGCTCTAATTACTTAATTAATTAACCAAAGTGGTTGAGATGGAGGGAAGACCTTGGTTTTTGGAGATGACAAGGGTGAAAGAGCTTTGGGTTATGGGGACCTCTCTGAAAACAGATTCATTCAATGCCTTAATAGTGCCTTTCTAGGAAAAGTGTGGACAGTAGAGAAGACGTGAACCCAGTTTTTGTTTCCCTTTTTTGTGTGATAAAGAAGGGCCTTTACTTAATTGGAATTTAATAGAATTACCTTGGCGTTTTACCTTGACCCACACAATTGAAGGTTCTAGTTGATATAAATCATCTACTCCAGATTTTCTTATTGGTCTTCCTGAAATTGAAATTAAGATATCTTAGAAATCTAAACTTGAGGTTCTATGAATATTCTTTTCCCATAGTTCTGAGAGGACTTTGTACATTTAGTTCTTTGTTTTGCAACCTATCAGAGATGGTTATTGCAGTCTCCTTTCAGAAATGGCTGCAGGAAGACAACACTTTTCATTTTCCTGATTTTTCTTAGAAGAAAATGACATTTGCCTATACAGTTCTATTTTTTTCTTTTGGTTTTTAATTATAGAAAACTTCTAGCAGCTGATTTATTATATAGGTAACAAATTGTGTCTTTGAGACCCGCTGCACTGTAATTACTTGAGTTAGCACTGCAGATATCTATGCAGGGGCCAGCAGTCAATTTTGACTCAGAATAGATAATACACGGACTGCTATTAAGTTTAATATAGATTAATGTGAGTTGCTTCCCTTTGCATTTATGTATGCAGGTACCAATAATTAAGATTAATTTCCACTAGATAGAATGGCCTTCACTGTGCACAGTGCGAGAAAATGCTTCTTTAATAGCTGTTAATTGGATATATTTGCTTTGATGGTGAAATCCTGATTAGTCTTGTTACCCTGAAAACTCCCCTCCTTGCTCTCCCCCACCCACCCTTTGAGAGAAAAAGAGATTGACAAGCAAGGAATCAGAGTTATGGTGGTGATGCACTCTCCTATGCACATTTTTCCTTGAGTGAATCAGTCATAGCAGACATTTAGTGTCTACTATGTATTTGTGCTCCATTTCACTAGTCATTCTTAAAATTAACAATGTGAGGCAAAATATAGTGTTTTTTTTAACAAATGAGAAAATTGAGTGTCCTAGTTACCTACTCATGCTGTAAAATAAATGCCATATTTGGGTGATTGCTTTAAAGTTCAGAACTTACATTTTTCAAAGTTCAGGAGATTAGGTTTTAGGGTCTGGCTCTAGGGGGAAGGTACTTATTTGTCTACTTCAGCTTTTCTTAGCGAACACCAATCCTTGGTGTTCCTGGATTTGAAGATTTATCAGTTTCCTTCATTTGTATTTCTCTACTCACCTTACCATGTCTCTGAGTCTATTCTGGTTTGTCTTATTTTTCATAGCTTAGAAATAATTAGGTGTTAGACATATAACAAATATAGAATATTTATAATATAGAAAAAATAGAATATAACAAAATAAAACTTCGATTTCCAAACAGCGTCATATTTACAGACACCAAAAAGAAAACACCCATTGCCATTGAGTCAACTCCTACTTGCTTGACTGTTACCAGCAGCCTGCACTCACAGTCTCCTGAGCTGGAAAAGATTAGGCAGTCAGATTCATAAAGCCTTGGCCAGCCTATGGAGAAGTTCCAACGGTGTCTGACTCACTATTAATTGCACATACAAGAGTCACTACGATTTATAGGAACAAGAATTCTCTCCTAGAATCTCACCCTATTTGGGGGATATGATTCAACCTATAACATGAATTCTGAAGTTCAGAAGTACTGATTAATCTGTTCTCCCAAGTAATAAGTTTGGAAATGTAAGAGTAGAAATTCCAGACTGGCTAATTTCTGAAAAAAATATATAAAAGATTTAAAAAACTGCAAAGATGGGTAATTATTTTATTATCACCGATGCTATTACCATATCCACTAATGTTATTTTCTTTTTCACCAGGACTCCTGGCGGTGTTGTGATTAAGTACTCAGTTGCTAGCCAGAAGATTGTTGATTTGAACCCACCCACCAGATGTTCACAGTGAGAAAGATGTGACAGTCACTCCCATAGACTTGGAAACTCAGGGAGGCACTTCTTTATCTTGTAGGGTGTTTATGAGCAGGAATCAACTAGGTGGCAACAGATTCTTATTTCACTGAGGGTCATACAACTTCAACTGAAGATCCATTTCCCCCAAATTCTCTGAGTCTGTTTTCACTATAACCCCCCCTATTTTACAAATGAATGGCTCAAGGTCAGCTAAAATGAAAATGAAGATCCTCCTAATTGGTCTGACATGCCAGACCACGTTCAATTATTTTCTCAACAGGTTCTAAAGGCTGGCTGTGAAGAGTTGTGCAATAGTAACAGTTCTAGAAAAAATTTTACTTCTCTGTAGCTATAATTTTCTATTCTCATTCTTTTCTATTCTCATTTAATTTTCTATTCTCATTCTTATATTTTCATATATTTCAAGTAGCATAGGCACTCCTGCTTCTTCTATTGGATACCTTGAAATGGTAAAGAGATGAAGTTGAGGGAACACAAAGGTTGATGTGTGGAGGAGAAAGGGTATCTCCAAGATGAATTTTACCTCTTTGCTTTGATCCATGATGTTAGGGTGTCTAGAAGACTCATGATGGGGCTTCCAGTGGGCAACTGCTGTGTTATCAGGGCTCTTAGGAGAGTTGAGTTTGAATCTTGTGTGGACATGGATGAGCTAAGTGACCTTGGTCAGATTTTTCAATCACTGTAAGTCTCTGCTTATTTTTCTTTTCTTTTCTTTTTTTGGGGGGAGGTATCACTGCCTTCTGGTGGTTGTGGGAGCTACCCAGTGCTGCTCCTGAGAGCCTGGATTTGAACTGCCAAGTCCGCCAGTCCTGCACTCAACCACTTACGCCACTGGGACTCTGCCTTTGCTTATTTTTCTAACATGCCACTGCATAATTTAAAATGAACAAAAATGAGAAAAATCCTTAATGAGATAATGACCACAAAAGACATGAGCACATCAGTGTTCATGAAGATGGCTCAGGACATGACAGTGTTTCATTTTGTTATGGATGGATTCACTATGAGTTGGAGTTGATTGGATGACAATGAATTACAACATGATGTTAACTTTTTAATGCAAGATGTGACTCTCTCAATGAATAGCATTTCTATTTCTAGAATCTGTGACCCTATTGAAAGATTTAAGGAAAAGGAAAAATCATTGTCATTATCTTACCCCAGAACCCCCTTTCGAAGGTGATGAATTGAATTTAAACTGAAACCACCTAACAAAAATAAGAATGTCTCTAGTTCTTTTTTGGAGGAAGCATTCAAATCAGATCTCATCTGTACAATCAGAAAGTTAGAGTCAGTTAGTGGGACACAACTGGCATTTTGAATGAGCCACTTGTCTTTTTTTTGGGACTGCCTCCCACTGTACAGCACATTTAGCATAGCCTACCCTGCTCGCTCACAGCCCATAGCACCTTCAGTTAGTGCAAACTGCAATGTCACATTTCCAAGCACCCCCAGGGAGACACTAGACACTACCACACACTCACACTCTAATTGAGAATCTCTAGCTGACTTCTACAGTTTAATATTCCTTATTGGAATGATGCAAACAGTTCCTTGTTGGACTGCTCACCAAAAAACTGCCATCCAGTCACCTGGAGATGCCTCAGAAGAACAGTCTGGTAATATGCTTCTGACAAATCAGCCATTGAAAACCCTCTGGAGTACAATTCCGCATAGACTCATATGGGATCATCACTGGTGTCTTGTAGCCCTTTCCCCAGAGAATATAGACACCAAAAGGTGTCAGAGCCATCCTCCCTTATACACAGGTCTAAGGAGGTTTCCCATCAATGTGTCTTTGGGTAAAACACCCAAGCTCCTGCCCAGAATTTCATGACAGGGCCAACGAACCCACCCACCTTCCATCCTCATCACTGGATGGTTGACTTCCATGAGTTCTGGTCAAGTAACCTTGAAGGTGAGAAGCAGGTAATTATTGAAACTTTCAGTTGATGCTCTCTTTGTGGCTCTGCATTCAAGTGGGAGATTGCAGTCTCATTTTGCACAGTTTCTTAGTGGCTAGCTAGTTCTTTTGATCAGATTGTTAATGCAAACCTTGTGAGAAAAAAAGAGGTTCAAATGTAGGTAGCAGGACATGGATGTGGCGGTAAGTCCTGGTGATCCAGTGGCGAAGGCACTAGGATGCTAACTGAAACATCAGTTGTTTCAATTTGCGAGCTGGTCTTTGGGAGAAAGATAAATGATGTATACTCTTGGAAGCCCTATGGAGCCATTCTGTATCTGACAAGAGTCACTATGAGTTGGAATCAACTTGACAGCAGTGGGCGTTTGGTCCACTCCAGTATGACTTTATTTTTTATTTTTTTGACTTCATGTTTACCAGAAACATATTCTAGCATCCTATTTCCAAACAAAAGGTAGTGGTGGTGCAGTGGGAAAATTCTCACTTTCCATGCAGGAAGTCTGGATTGGATACCTAGTTAGTACACCACATATAGCCATTACTTATCTGCCAGTGAAGGTTTGCATGTTGCTATGATGCTGAACAGGTTTTGGCAGGGCTGTCAGACTAACACAGAAAGACAAATGCAAGCAAGCAAGCAAGAGCTGGTGACTTATTTTTCTTTTTTTTAATTTATCATTTTATTGGGCGCTCATAGATCGCTTTCCATCATACGTAGTTCAATACATAGTTACATACACTGTGCCAAGCACCCCCACTTGCCTGTCCTCAATGACAATCTCCCAACATGTGCCCCTCCACTTGGGCCCTTGATATGGGCCCCCCTTCCTTTCCGCTCCAACCTTTCCCCCCTCCCCCCAAGTCCTCATTACTCTGCAATCATTATTGTTTTGTCATAGCTTACACTGCCCATCATCTCCCCCTGCCCACTCCTCTCTACGTCTGCCCTCCAGATAGAAGACAGTCTGCAGA
The DNA here is from genome assembly GCA_004026705.1 of Nesogale talazaci. Lineage (NCBI taxonomy): Eukaryota > Metazoa > Chordata > Mammalia > Afrosoricida > Tenrecidae > Nesogale > Nesogale talazaci. The sequence goes on along the minus strand of PVJH01018093.1, from coordinate 10,774 downwards.
TTCCCACCAGCCAATGAAAACTTTATGGATTCCAGGACCACAACATTCTGTTCTACAACTCTTCATGGGGATAGTGCAGTACAGCCCGTTATTTCATTCATATTTGCATGATGTTGCCCTGAGTCAGGGGCTGACTTGAGAGCAGCTACCAACATTTCCAAACAAGGTTACTGTCAGTAGATATCTGCAAGGACTTCTGCATAGTTTGTAGAGAGCAGGCCTGCTCAGGCAAAGGGAAAGAGATTAGGTTAATGGTTTTCAAGCCTCTGACTGAATGTCATTGATTTTATCATGATGGGACAACTTTGTATTCTCTTGCCATTGTACATCTGATGGACTAGGGCATTAGTCAGGCAGCCATGCTTATTCTTCGGCCTGAATTTAATTAAGTATGACTTGCACATCCACTGGTTATTATGTGCTCTTGCATTCTGATCTGAGTGTAGGTATAGGCATGACTCTTCAAAGAACCAGAGTTGAGGTTCCTCTTCTGAATAGGACCAGATTTAAAAAGATGAGCTTGAATATGTTTCCTTTTGATAGGAGACACTGGATCAGAGGTTTGCACATGGAAAAAGAATTTGGCAAGAATATTTGATATTTCCAGGTATTAACATTGGAATAAAATACCTTAGAAAGTTATATATATATGTGTGTGTGTATGTATATGTATATTTATATGTATATAGGGATGAGTAAAAAATTATTGCTACTGGGATTCCACTTAAGGCATGCAAGGGTTTATTCCAAACAGAACTTGCTTAAACATGTCTTTGTGATCAATGGATGACAAGTTGTCTCAGCAATGCTAATCTCAGCTGTGCTAAGATTCCTTAAAAAATCCAGTAAAAACAGTGGCTACCAGATGATCTACTGACCAACTTAAATTCAAGGCAGGAAGGTGATCAAAAAATTATAGTGACTATTTTTGGGGATCTCAAAGTGGGTAATCTTGACATATTTTCCTAAAAGGACATAGGACAAGTAAAGGGAATTATGAGAAAGATTTTTTAATGGAGAATGGCACTGGTGAGGTAAGGACTAGGACAACTGCATCAAGGAATTTTTACCTCATCACTACAATACACCTGCTCATTTTTTAAGAGTAGCAAGGACTGTCCTATGAGAATTGCATTGGGAAACCCTGTCATACCTACTCTGTAACCCTGATGCTGCTTCTTAAAACTTTCTTTTGTTCCTCAAATTTAAAGAACATTGAAAAGAAACACAGTTTGAATTCTTTGAGGATGCTCAAACTGTCATGTTGACGAGAATAGAGTCCTCTAGGGACGGGTTAGCAAGATGGGAACATTACTTCAGAAGTGTGTAGACTGACATAGAGGACTGTCAGAAAAAGTAGCTTCACATTTGATATTTTGTTTAGTATTTTTTATGATTTTTGTAGCAAATCTTCTTGACTAATTCTCTGTGGGGTATTATAGAACACACACACTGTGTGACTTTACTGTGCATGGAAATCTCTTAGAGTCACCTGCTAACAAAACACCTCTGATAGATTAGGATAACAAAGATTGAAATACAAAATGTTATTTATTGGCATGTGTCCTGCAAATATGTGCTGGAAATTTAATCCCTGCGCTGGTGGACATAATCCTGTTGGGAATAGAGTTTTCCTTGGTATATTAGTGAAGATAGATCAGTGTTTAAAAACTCACTGCCATAAAGTTGATGCCGACTCTATATCAGAGGGCAGAACTGCCCCTGGGAGTTTCCAAGACTATACCTGTTTCTGAGTAGAAAGCCCTGGCTTTCTTCAGAGGAGCAGCCAGTGGTTTAGAACTGCTCATCTTGCAGGTGTTCCCTAGATCCTCACTTATGAATTATTAGAAAAGCATATTAGACAAAGAAACAAGCATGCATAAAAGGGAAGGAGTTAGATGCTATGTGAAAACCATCCGAGAAGCTAGGAATGACATAACTATAGAGACTTGAGACAGGGATCTGCTCCCAGAATCCTTAGAACTTTAGAGATCCTTGTCCTGTAGTTGGTGCCCTGAATTTGGAGTAAGAATCAATTCAATGGAAGGGAAAGAGAAACCGAGAAAATAAAAATTTGCTCTTTAAAGCAACACAATTGTGGTATTTCTATTACAGTAACACACAAATGAAGACAAGTACTTATATTGTGTGTAGTGGGGACAGTGAGCATATGGAACTTGAGTGGGGCCCAGCAGATTAACTACAGTGTGACCCAAGTAACAACACAACTGGATAACTATGTAGATCAAAGTGCTGGTGGTCCCTCTTGTTGGAATGCTCTTCTAGAAAGAACATAAAAAAGTGTGACTTTCTTAGGAATGCTTACAATGCAATTGTGAATGATGGAAATGAAGGCGAGCCAACGGCAGCTCACTGGTCTGGGTACTAGCCTGGTTACCTGGAGCCTACACTGATATCTGGGACCAATAGGGAGGAGAACAACAACAGGATTAAGAGTTACTGAGGCTGCTCGTGCTGTTTGGACTGGTCTTCATTTTGTTTATTAGTATGGGCATTGTTCAAACACAGAGTGTATACTGTCTTTTCTGCTTTTTTTTTTTGCCTGGGATATCTCATATTGAAAGAGATAAGTAGATAGAAGAACAGGTACATAGAGGATATGTGGATACATGGAATGAAGAAGCAAAAGTGAAAGATAAAGGAATAGAAGCATATTAAAGTTTAAAATTGAATTGGAAGTGCTTAGTTCAGTTGTGAATTTCACACACAAGAATGAAACTGCAGAGATGCAGATAAGCCTTAGAATGACAAGGACCAAGGAAGGGTTTCATAAAAGAAATAAAATAATAAAAAAACCTCCCCCACAATCATATGAGCTGGTATGTGAGCTAAGCTGTAAAAAGAAAACATACATTAAGCAAATTTGGTGCAGTTTCACATCTGTTGAAAATGCTTCAATGATGTGGTTTCATACAAATTAAAGGGAACATTCCTTTTCATTTTGTTCAATAATTATCGGTAACATGAAGTGGTTATGGGTCTGAATTATTACCTGGATGAATGGATGAAATTTACATGGAGGTGGGTTTAGGAGGAAATTTATCATTAGGAGACTGTCGAGCAAGTATGCAGACTTTCTCTTGATGTCTTCAGCTCCTGATCATTGAAGATGACCTGTAAGACAGGTACTGAAAGTAATTCCTGCTAGGACCAAGGGTTGGACTACAAAACCTCTCACTGCTTTTTTTTTTAATCTTAGGTTTTATGATTGTACAATCAAGAAGGCTTTAGATAAATTCTTACGTGGCAGATACCATCACAGGGTCTTATTGGAAGCTAGAAATACAGGGATACAAATTTATGGAATAATATTAGGGAGGGGAGGAGAGGTCAAAAGAAACAAAAGAACACTAGCATGCATTGTGCTGACAACTGCGTTGATGTTTCTGTGGTCTCCTATGAGCCTCACAGTCTCCCTGTGAGGTCAGTGTGGTGAGCGTTACATTTTACAGATGAGAAATAGATGCTCAGAGAAGTCAAGTCACTTGTCTGAGTACCAGAAACATAGAAGGTCTTGGGGCAAGTCTTTTTGAAAGGTAAGCTGTTCTGCCATGTCATAGCACTTACCAAATGGATCTTTTCCCTGGTGTTGCTGTCCGGCACAAGTCTGGCCAGATGGCCGGCCATTTTGCCTGACGTTGTATGACTTGCCTTGTTTTCTCCTGCAATTCATGGATTTTTCCTCCAAAGGTTATAAGACAAAGTCTCTCCATATTGGCTTCCAAGGACATCCCTTAAGTCTTTCAAATTACATATACAAGAGTAAGTAAAAAAGTATTGCTAATGGGCTAGTATGGTGTTGGTGAAGAATATTGAAAGTACCATGGACTGCCAAGAAAGCAAACAGATCTGCCTTGGAAGAAGTATGATGAGAATGTTCCTTAGACACAAGGATGGCCAAGAAAAAGACCAGGAAAATTGTGGTGATGAATTTTTTTCCTTCATCACTACTATGCACCTACTCATTTTTTGAGAGTAGCAAGGACTGTCTTATGAGAATTCCAGTTAAAAAAAGCTTACCCCACTCATCTTAGAGTCCTGATCTTGCCCCTTCAGACTTCTTTTTGTTCTTTAAACTCAAAGAACATTTAAATGACAAATAGGGGTCTCTGAAGACACCCAAATTACCATTTTGATGTGTGCAAATTGCAGAGCACAGAATCCTTCTGAGATAGGTACATGATGGAGACATCACCTTCAGAAGTGGCCAGACCTAGCTGGAGGCATGCTGAGAAATAGTATATATATATATATATATATATATATACACTGTATATATATATACAGTATATATATAACAGTTAATATATAACTATATATATATATTTGTGGCATCACTGCCCTAGAGTAACTTTATATTTTGATATTTTTGCTTAATAAAAGTTTCTATGATTTTGAGACAATATTTTTTTCACTTACTCTTATATACTAAAGTTCATGGGGAAATTCCATAATCTTTCAGTCACATTTTCACACAAATTTGTTGAAGTTCCTTCATGTACCAGTTGACATTGTATCATAGTAGAGGGATGTTCCATTGTTCCTGTGACTGGTGCTTCAGAAGATAATTGAGCTTTTCATCTGAGACACTTCTGGGTGGGCTTTATCTGCCAATTTTCTGTTAGTATTTACGGGCATTAACCGTCGCACCACCAGGAACTCTATAGTCATACATGTCCTGGTGATGTGTTGGGCTACTAGCCACAAGGCCAGCAGTTCCAAGGAAGAAAAATGGAGCTTTCTACTCCCATAAAGAGTCACAGTGCTGCAAAATCATGGAGGTGGGGGACAGTACTACTTTGTCTTATAGGGTTGCTGTGGGTTAGTTAATAATAACATGACATTATCTTTTCAAATATAAACTGAGGGATTCCTGAAAGCAAGTAATCCAGGAGCATTGAATGAAATGTACAAAACTATCGTCGATTAATGGCCACCCGTCCACTATAGCCACAAGTTTGTGGCAGTGCTGTTGTCAGACACACCCACTTTGGTTCTTGACTCGTGCATCCTTAGAAAGGCTACTTGACTTCTCTGAGTCTCAGTTTCCTCATTGCAAATTGGGGATAGGATAAGTCACCTCATAGGATTGCTGGGATCAAGAGTAAGGCACTGGAAGGTGCTTTGCAAGTAGCCCTTCATGTCGATTCACATTGCTGCCTGCAAGGTCAGTGTCTCTTTTGAATTGGCCAGCTCAATGATGACATTTCAGTACAAAGAAGCATTACGCAACCATTTGCATGAGAGGCAAATCAGTTTTTCTGCAGATGAAAGCTCTTGTGCTCCTCCCTTCTCTCCTGCTGTGGTGACATGACTCCTGGAGCACCCCCACTTCAGTTCCTCAGCCAGGAGGGGGTTAAAACCAACATTTGCAGATAAAGAGGTAAACATATTTACATTCGTCTCTTCACACTTTATGCATATGTCATGCAGTGAATAGTTTTAGAGGTCTGTTTGTACTATCTCTCCAGAATTTTCACAGTCTAGAGGACACAAAATCTCTATAAAGTGACTTATTGAAATAGAAGCAGATTGGTAAAACAGTTTCCCTCTTATGAACTGTGAAGAATGATCCTCTAAATGAAATCAGGAAGGAACTGGACAGAATCTTGTTTAATGGTCTGACAAAATGAATCACAATGATTCCAGACATCCATCACTGCTAAAAGGGAACCACAAATGATCTGTGAACCACTATATATTGATTACCCATGTAGTACAAGTGTCGGATTTAATGTTCACACACCATAGAGAGGCAGCAGGGACAGATGGTGCCTTAACTCTTCTTTGATAGATTTTAATGGTGAAATATTGATTTCTATCTGGCCAAGGCCTGCTGTTAGGGGCCAAAGTCATTTGTTGGGTATTGCCGGACACCCGGTCGGCTCGTGTAATCAATCATTTTTGGCAAGGCAGGTGAAAGTCAGAGAGAAGCACCTTGGAACCCAAACTGGAGCGTGATATGTCTGTGCCCAGCCACATAGAGAAAGAAAGTGTGTGTGAGAGGGCGAGGACTCCTGGAGACTGTGCTTGTAAAGAATTATTAATGATAAGACATGTTTACTGAGGAGAGTCGCAGCGAATCAGAGCTGACATTAAATAGTCTAGGAGCTTTGTGGAGAAAATGAGCCTCTTGCTAAAAGGGACTATATTTTATTTAAACATCCTTCTAAGGCTGAGGTCTCAGGTAATCTGTTGTGTTACAAGCCACTGGCTGTTCTTGCCATCCAGAGAGATAACACTGAGCGCTAATAGGAACACATCAATCACAATCAGCCTGCAATTCCACTGGTGTCTCGTCCTCCCAGCTCCTCTTTAAACTCCTTAATAAGGGTGATAACATAGTTCGGGGGTGGCTGTGAGGGGCTCTCCTCTCTGAGGGTCATATTCATAAAGTGAATAGCTTGCCAAGTCAGCATCTAGGGAAACAGATCTTCTCTTTGGGACTGAGAAGGAGGGGCCTAAGGCAGCTTGGGGAGGGTTGGAATCCAACAGAATTCTCTGTCATTAGTTGGCCCTTCGGTTTCGTGATGGCACTTCTGCTTCCTTGCTCAGAAAGGGGTGTGAGTGCATGTGTTACATGCAATTTTCAAGTAGCAAGACTCATTTCTTTGGGCAGCTTACAGAACAGTTTTGAAGGCACCCCCCCCCAATGTGCTTTTGAGTGATGGCCAGCTCATGAAAGTAAATGTGTGGCCTCCAGGAAGACTGGGCAGGGCAGGTGTGATTGGCATGTGTGAGGACAGGGGGTGGTTCTCCAGACCACTGCAGCAGTTGGAATTCACCCCTCACCAGGTTAAGCATCTATTTGCCGGTTTCACATCTTCTTCGGCTATAAGCTTGTCAAGGAGGGCAGCTGTGTCTATTCTCAGTCCCCCAGAACACGGGCCTTGGAATTCAAGAAAAATATGCGTGATCTATGAATGTGGCTGAATACTCAAGCCCAAGTGTTTGTGTCAAAAAGAAACTAGTTGCAATGCTTTGTAGGCCACTTTTGAGTGTTCCACGAGTAGATGTGAGTTGTGTGTAAATGCATGAAAATACATCGACCTTATGAAAAGATCAAAATTTAACTCATTTTACGTTTATGCATACCATTTATTTGGATCAAAACTCTGTCCCCTTACATGCTAGAGGATGACTTTGAGCAAATTCCCTAAAAGTCTCTGGGTCTCGGTGGTTAATCATCTGTTAAATGGGACAGTAATGCATATATTTTTGAGGATTAAAAGAATTCATGGACATAACCATTGGTAATTGCATTTGGTATACAGTGAATACAAATTTTATTTATATTCAATGCCTTTAACCACTGAATTATATTAAAAATCTTTATATAAATAAACATGGTTGGTGTTAGAGTCCCCAACAAATGTTTCCCTTGTTCTCTGTGATCCAGCAGGCCTGCACTTTGAGTCCTAAGTTTTTTGGTGGTGGTTGGGTGGGGGTGGGGGGTGTTTTGTCTCATTGTAAATGTTTAAGTGCTCTCCAGTCATTTACCAAAGCTTCAATAGGCCCACAGTGGTTTGTGTGTCAATCAGGAATGGGAATGAACACACACACGCATGTACGTATGTACACATATATATCGACCCATACATACAAGCCTGCTGCAGGGGTGCATGTGCCCAGCTATTGTGAACTGCCCCAGCCATGAGAGTGCAGGAGGCAGAGTCCGCTTAGATGATCTTGCTTATCTAATGATTTTCGCTTCACTGCTTTGCTCGATTGTGTTCACCAGGGCGACAGGCTATTAAAATGTCAAGACACATTGAATTGTTGTTATCCAGAAGAGAACCCTTTGCAATCAACTGTGTTCTGGGGGTTGCATAAACTCCAAGAAAGGGATTGGAGACAGGCTTTATGGCTTTTTTACATAGATAGGGATGTGCAGGCAGGTTGGGAGAGGGCACTGCGAAGGGGAAGAGGCCCAGGGAAGCAAGTAGACAGGTGTTTATGGCAGTTGGAGTGTGCTAATTAAAACATCATCTCCTGAAATCTGTATTGGTTGTTCCCATCTTTGCATTTATAGAGAATTGTATCTAATAAGGCCATGGGTACTGCCGAGGTTTAGGGAAGGGAGAAAGGGAGAAATGAAGCAGAGTGGCGGGGGTGGGGCACAAGAAGCAATATTTTACAGCTCGAACACCTAAAGGCTACCTGCCTGGTTTGCAGAACAGGCTAGAGAGGAAAGCAAAGGTTTCTCCGGCCCATACCTGCCACGGCTGGGCAGAGCTTCCTTCCTGCACCACAGGGCAGGGTGGGCATTTTCCAGATGGGTTAAGGGATGGAATGCCAACCACGAGATTGGAGGTCCAAACTCACTCATCTTCCAGAGATGAAAGATGAGGTGGCCTGCAGGGTATGTGCGCGTGTGGTTTTTTTGTGGGTGCTGGCCCATCAGGCCGCACCAGTCGGTATAGCGTGGGGGATGTTTTGGGTTTATTTTCCCCCTGCAGTTGAGCCTCATCTTTCAGAGGATTTATTCCTATTTAGGGGCGCGGGGCAAAGGGCGTTCTCATCTAGAACCCAAAGGCGCAAGCCCGAAACTCAGAACCTGCCGGATCGACAGTTGCCCTTTGTGCACATCTCACAACGCGCACGAGGCTTTCCCGGCCATGTCCAGGTGGTCTCCCAGGCGTGGCTTTGTTGCAGCGCAGTCTGTTTCGCAGCCGCCGGGCTTGGCCGAGGCCGGCGGCGGCGTGAGCTCAGCGGCCCCAGGGACTCCTCCAGCTCCGCCTTTGTCAACTGCTCCCCGGGGTCTACTTGCGCGCGTGCGCACACGGGCACACGCGCCCTGGGACGCGCGCTTGCTCTCAGACGCAAGCATGCGTCTTTGCTATTCTACCCCCCACCCCCACCCCGGACCGCCAGTCGCCCCCGCCCGGGTCTATCTCAGCAGGTCCTGTTTTCCCTGGTCCGAGCCTGCCAGGAACCCCTCAGGTTTCTCACTCTGCAGCCCACTTAATTGAAATCACGTGACTGAAAACTCACCGACTTCTCTGCTCCCCGTTTTCTTTCCTCCTCTTTCCTAAGTGGCTGGACTGTGGCAGAGCCTTTGTATAAGCAGTAGGTGACCTGCCATCCTTAGGTCCTGCTTCCGAAGAATCTGGATTGGTTCCCTGTTCGTACTCCTGAAGTGTCGCTGGCCATTATGTCCTGTTTTCCAGCCCTGTCCCTTTCCTTATTATTTGTGCAGACTTCCCCCTCACCGCCTGGCACCTCAGGGGCAGCTGCTCTGTCCTGGAAACTACCCTCATGGCAGTCAGCCCACTTCTGAGTTTGCAGGGCGCTCTGATCTCTCTCATAGCTTTCTCCAAAATTTTGACTTGTCTGGATCCCAACCAAGTTGGCAGTTGATTTTATCAACTATGTTAAGCATCTGCTATGCTAATGATGGCACAGTGAGCAATGCATTGGACCGCTAAGCACTAGGTCAGCAATTCGAATCTAACTGTGGATCTATGGGAGAAAGATGAGACTGTCTGCTTGCTACCTTTAAGATTCAAAGTTGACTGGTAAATGCCAAAGGGCACTTCAATTCTGTGTTACAAGTCACCACCATGGGTCAGAATGTACTTGAGAACGGTGAGTTTCCTTTGTTAAGTTATTGTTAAGGAAAGTTTGGAAGAAAAGGCAATTCCTTCTCTCGTGGTCTCTAAGAGAAACTCTCTAAGTCCCCTGACCATTTTAGATTTATTTCTATAACTGGGAATAGATGAACCCAAACCATTATCACTGTTACGGAGTTCATTCCAGCTCATAATGAGTAGATGGCAGAGTAGAACTGCCCCACGGGGTTTCCAAGACTGTAAACTTTTATAGGAATAGAAAGTCTATCTTTCTCCTGCAGGGCAGCTGGTGGTTTAGAAGCAGAGACTTTCTGTTAGCAAACTTATGCATAACTCACTGTGCAAGCTTTCCCAAGATGCTGTTCGCTGTTTTACCACACCAAAATATAAGCTCACCTTGATGGAAAATTGTACTTTCTCAAACTCCTTTACATCTTATTTTAAGGGGGTCTCTGCAACCATAATACAAGGTAACCGACTGATCCCTGGTGGCATAGTGATTGTGTGCGGGACTGCGGCCCACAGGGTTGGCGGTTCAAATCCAGCAGCTCTCCAGGATCAAGGCTGGGCTTCCTACTCACACCAGGGCAGTGATGCCATATATACATATGTATGTGTATATATATGTGTGTGTGTGTGTGTGTGTGTGTACACACACACACTTATAGTAACCTTGGAATAGCACTTGCATTCCAATTGATTCAGGTTTGGAAAGTACAATAATCAAGTTCAAATGACTAGTAGACCTCAGACCATACCGGCTGTGATCATGCCTTAGTTTGGGTCTCCTCACTACGGGCTCCTCAGTCCTAGAAGACACCAAGAGCTGTAGGTCTTTATCTGAGCCTGCCACATGCTCCCAACCTGGTACTGACTTTCCACTTAACGGTCTTCCACGTTTGTCTGAGGCCCTGCCACAGTGGCTGCTGAAGAGTGAGGTTGTTGGAATGACTATTAAGATGTGATTTCCTTTCTTTGCTTCCTGTTTGCTGCCATCCTTGCCCCCAATTATCTGTATGAAGTGTGGTAGACTAAGCTCTCTCTTAATTGGATTTTCTGACAATTCCCAGTATCTTGAGGCTGAACCCCACACCTATCACGTGGGTCATAGCATGTGCATGATTAAATTTGTTCCATTTCCATAACTGGAAGCGTTGGTGTACCCGGGATGAAATGGACAG